>CAEFZX010020951.1:0-98842 GCA_903066825.1 Alfaro cultratus | reverse complement strand
GTGTGTGTGTGTGTGAGGACAGTCCATATGTTATTGTTGTATGGGGGGATAGGGGAGTACAGTCCTTATAGTTTGTGTCATGAGGCGTTCAGGAGCGTGACAGCTGTGCGTTGGAAAGAGTTTGTCCTCGGTGCAGAACAGTCCAGTTGAGTTTTGACTTAAAATGGAGGATTTTGAACTAGAAAGTCCCTTCCACTAAGTGCTGAAGCAAATATCCACTTCAGTGTCATCAGCAGACACTTCCCTACATCTCCAGGCTAAAACTCCATTAGATTAAGAACACTGCTTGGTCTGATGGAGGGACTTCCTCCCATAATGCATCCTGAGTCCACTTTGGAAGCTGGTGGTCGGAAGCCATTAGTGGTTAGCATGAGTCGGCATGAAAATCCAGGCTGAACTGCATACAGCCTCACACAGAGCACTCACCACTTCAGCTTTTACACTTCTAAAGTGCAGATCACCTACTGCTCGGTGATTTTTATGTCACCTGTCAGAGGTCAGAATGTTATGGCTGATTGGTCAATATAATCCTTGACTAAATAATTATATTCTCTGTATGTTTTGCTTGTCCAGCGCCGGACTCACAGTGCTTTGGACGTTGGCCCAGAACGACTTATTAATCCCAATGTAGAAGAGGTAACAGGTCAGTACACACACACACATGCACGCCCACACACACATCTCAACCTGAGTCTTTGTGTTTGTGAAGCAGAAAAGCCATGTACAAAACTGACTGTAATGAAACATTTTGACTAATCTCTTCTTCTTTCTGCTTTGTTTGTTCTTCTTTCAAGCAGATCATCTTAATACGAAGAGATGAAGGCGTAAAGTTTGACTGTATTCACACAGTGCGGTCCAAAGGTCTCAAAATGCATCCAGAACTGCTCTGTTTCTGTCAACATCTCAGCACAATTTCAGATCATCTCTGATAAGATTAAGATCAGTGGCAAAAACATTGAAAACCAATGTTGAAAATGAAAGACAATTTTAAATTCAGACTTTTGACAAATGTTACGTCGTATTTGAAACCAACTTTATTCTTAGACTTTGGGACGTCACTGTGTTCATACGATGTGGTGCTGTGCCCCGCTTAACTCCTGAAGACATTAAAGTTGTAAAAAGTTGTCAACAGCTTTATGACCAAGTATTAGTTAGAATCAGAAAGACAGTAGTGTAGCTCCACAGCGTAGATATCATCACCCAGTCCTGCTGCTCTGAGCATCATGTGCTGTGTTTAGGTTTAGATCTGTCTGTCTGTGTTTTACTGTAAATGAAGGCAGGCTTGTGTCACATATTCCTCCATATTAACCAAAAACTTGAACATATTTCTTTGGGTTATTACATGACAGACCCACATAAAGTGGAGAATAACTATGAAAGGAGCATGATTTTATTATCAATAAAAATCTGAAAAGGGTAATGTGTTCCACTGAAGGAACGGATCAGACCTGCTGTGGGTTTATGGTTCCTGTCATAAACCCACAAATGGATATTTGATCTATTCTGTTTCTGTTCATTCAGA
Organism: Alfaro cultratus; assembly: GCA_903066825.1. Taxonomy (NCBI): domain Eukaryota; kingdom Metazoa; phylum Chordata; class Actinopteri; order Cyprinodontiformes; family Poeciliidae; genus Alfaro; species Alfaro cultratus. The sequence goes on along the minus strand of CAEFZX010020951.1, from coordinate 97,320 downwards.
AATTTATTTAGGATCACCAGACTAAAGGGGGATAGATACAACCTCTTCTTTCAGATTTTTGTTTCTAAAATATTTTGCTTACTTTTATTTGTGTTGTATCTCTGCAGCATTTTGTGCTGGTTTGTCACAGTAATTCTAATAAAGTACACTGAAGTAAAATGTTGCAACATGACAGAGATGAACATCTGAGGGGATTTTAATACTTTTGCATTCTATTTCAAAATGTTCAGTAATGATCTTTATCTTCCTTCCTTCCAGAAAATCACCTTTGACCAATACAGACGGGCCGTAAGTTAAAGCATTTAACATATTTTAATAACTAGGCTCATTAGTTTAATTTGCAATATGGCAAAGAAAATCACTGAAATCACTGAGATGTTTTTTTTCCCCCTCTAATGTAATAAATAACATTTTGTGTTCATAATTTTTAGAACATTTTCTACCAGCAAGCCATCATGAGATCCAAGGTCAAATCTAGTGTTTCACTCGGAGCGTAAGTTCTTCTGGTTCTGTTTTATTAGAAACATGACAGGTGGAAAGAAAGTATTCCAGAAATACAAATCTGCAAATCATCCAATTAACTGATTAATCATCAGAATAATTGAGAGATTAATCAATTAATTGTCAGAATGATCAATTACTAAAATAATTGTTATTTCTAGCACCAATTATTGTTTTATTTTTTTATTTTATTTGTTGCCTTTGATTTAAAACACCAGATATTTGCAGGTGTTTCAGAATTTTTGCAGCAGTGTGGAATAGGTTGAGCTGCCGAACTGTGCTGGCATTCCTGCAGGTTGGTCAAATACATCACCTCCTACAAAAACCACGATGCTTTCCTGGCTCCTTGTCTACCCAGCAACCCGTGGGAAACGGACCACGACATGTACTGGACTCTTAACATGAGAAGGTGAACACGACTAGGAAAGAAAAAAAACCCATCAGGACAGGATGCTTGCTGTAATCACAAGGCTGACTGTTTGCTCCCAGAGTGGACGTTCCCACTAAAATGCGAGTGGAGCGCTGGTCCTTCAGCTTGTTTGAGCTGCTGACGGACCTGAGAGGACGAGACGATTTCAAGATCTTCCTGAAGAAGGAGTTCAGCGGTACGATGCTGCAGCTTTGTGTATCTTCAGCTCTGCATGTTAGGGCTGAGACGATTAATCAAACTAATCATGACGAATTGATTATTGAAATAATCCTCAACTGATTTAGTCATCGATTAATCCTTTACTAAAAGCCATTTGCTGAAAGAACACGTAATGCACTGTAAAACATTTGAGCTGCATTTAGTTGTCTTGAATCATCTATTCCTTAAATCAAATTAATTTAGAGAGTTTTAGGTTTTGAAATAAATGTGACTTTATGGAAGATAAACGTACAGTAGTAAGTTGTATTAAGTTTTTATTCATTTGGTAAAACCTCTAAGAGTTGAATAAACTAGAGTTTTTAGGTTAGCGCTTAAAAAAACACCCTGAAAGAATAAAAAGAGAGGAGTGGGAACTATTTCCCAGAGTGCTCAGCTGCACGTTTTTGTATTTTGTGTGAGATGGATGGTTACATTGATCTGACTCTTGTGTGTTATTAAGGCAAATGTTCATTTTAATGTGATGTTTAATCAAATTCTTTATCTGATCAGAAGTTTGTTTGTTCTGTTCTCCAGGGGAGAACCTGGCCTTCTGGGAAGCAGCTGAGGAACTGAAGTGGGGCACGGCCTCCTCCATGTCAGCCAAGGCCGAGACCATCTTCAAGTAAAATCAAAAACGGACCATTTATGTCCACATAGTTGATTTCATTCACTTTTTGTTTGCTTTTGTCTTGATTATTTATGCATGTTTGAGACATCCTTGACTCTCCCATGACAACCATTCAGAGGAACCTCGATGCTTGCTCTGATAAATCCACGCAGCTCCTCAGAGCTGCTGCTTCCAAGATTCACAGGGCAGCCTTCCCCACAAACCCCCCACTCAGTTCCTTCAGACTAGCCTTCCCCACAAACCCCCCACTCAGTTCCTTCAGACTAGCCTTCCCCACAAACCCCCCACTCAGTTCCTTCAGACTAGCCAGCAGAAATGAGCAAACACTGAACTCAGTACAGAAGCTGCTTCTCAATGATAAACGGCATAATGAGGAGCACTGCTGTGATGATGAGCTGAAGAAGAAGTGAAAGAAAGAGTATTGATATCTTAAAGAGACGGAGTCCAGTTTGAAGTCAAATTTCTTTTAAGTCATATTTGATATATACAACATTTTTGCAGAACTGAAGGTAACGGCTATTTGATTGTTCTATAAATGGCACTATGTGCCTGGGAAACATATAGTGCTGCCTTTTTACGTGTGTTATAACCCTGTGCATTTATTTGCCTACCGTATATAGGTGTGATGAATCTGAGCTGGTGTCATCATGAATCATGTGTTCATGCTAACAGGACCTTCCTGGCACCGGGCGCCCCCCGTTGGATCAACATTGATGGCAGGACGATGGGCCTGACGGTGAAGGGCCTGGATCATCCTCACCGCTACGTCCTGGAGGCGGCGCAGACACACGTCTTCATGCTCATGAAAAAGGTCAGGCGTTTTACTGATGTTGACGGATATTCTTCACTTGGGCGATTCCAGTCAGACCAATACAATGACGTTAAGACAATGATATTAAGATTGCATAAATGGAAAATACAGTGTAGGGACGGCATCCACTGTGTTAAATCAGAAACTTCAATTGACGTTCAGGTTGTGCTTGAAATAACAGTTTTCTGTTTTTTATTCATTTATTTGTTTTTGTACAGGACACATTCTTCCGTTACCTCAAGTCGCCAACGTACAAGGAGACCCAGAAGAAGGCGCTGAGCCCTGAAGCCCACAACTTCAGGTGTGTATGATTTCAGGAAGGTCAACTGCAACCCAACTGTCAGGATCCTGGGCTGTTTGAGTTGTTTTGGGTTTGTTTGTTACTCTGTGTTTGTTAGTCTCTTTCTTTGATTAGCTCAGCCTTGTTAGTTCAGTCCTTCTTAGTGATTCAGGTTATGTTTATTTCTTGTGTCTAGTTATTATGTCCTAATTATGATCCTTCCCTTATGTGCTCTTTCTCTCCCCTCACACCTGTAATCATTTAGCCAATCAGTCTTTTGTTTCTTGTTCAGTAATCTGCCTTCGTAGTATTTATACAACCCTTTCTCAGTCACTCCTTGTTGGTTCCTTCTGCTATTTCCTGTTATTAAAACTTCAAAACTACTCACAGTCTCTACCTTGCTGCATTTGGGTTAACTTTAAAAAAATAAATCATGACTCTAACATGGTTATAGTTTAAACAGGTTTGAACACAAGTCCAGTTAGGTGTGATGATGTGATATAAAACCACTGATTAAAAAAATTACCAAGCTCTAAAAGAGAGACCTTCCAGTTTTCTGGAGAACTGTTATCAAGACTCCTTAAAACAATCTATTACCCGAGTCTCCACTAACCTTTAGTCTTTTAGTCCAGGGGTCTGTAATCTGCTGTTCTGGAGCCACATCCGGCTCTTAGAAACTCTGACTCCAAATGATGAGGAAACTGCTCCGGATTTAAAAATAGTTATAACAAAGGCAGGTCTTAACTATTTTAGTCCTTTTAATTTAAATGTATCTATTGTTAGGTTGGAAACTATGTGCATCTCATATGAGAAAGAAAACATAATTTTTAGTTAAAACTTTTGATCTTTTTTAAACCCAAAAAATAGAAAGAAAATATTTGTTCTGTAAAAACGTCCAACTGATTTGCTCGAGTAGGCGTTTCTCAAGAATATCAAAAAGGTTTTCAAAAGATCAGATCATTTCTGCGGCTTTGTTTAGCTGGACTGGTATGAGGGCAAAACAAGTTTGCAGATCCCCGTCTCACTTGTGTTTGCATTCCCGCCGCAGTCCGGCACAGCTGGAGGAGAACGCTCGGAACCGGAGCGCCGGCATCCATCCCATCATCCTGTGGCAGCAAGAAGAGGAGGAGAAGGCCAAGGCTGCTGCCGCCGCCGCTCCAGTCGACGTCAAGGCGGTGATGAGCAAAATAGACAGAAAGAAGTAGAAACTGTAGGCGAGTGTCTGGTCTTGTGAATACAAATTTAATTTTATATAAAAGGGACTCTCTTGGATTATAAAGCACGACTTAGTAAATGTTACACGTCCACACATTGTGTTGAATCTGAATCTGGTTATTCTCTAAAAAAAACCTCTGAGGTCACAAACAGAACAGCTGAAGGAAATGTAACCAGTCAAGCTTTGGTCTCTAAAATCTAAAAAAGTTTCAGCTGATAATGTGACAAAATGTGGGAAAGTTTGTGGGGATGAAATAATGGCTGTAGAAGCAGAAAAAGACATTTCAAGTCATAGATATAAAATACTGCTCACTGTTTCATGCTGTAGATTATTATTATTGTAATTGACTGTGATTTTGACATGAAGTGATGGTATCAGTTCATGATGGTTCATGACTTTCAGTATATTACAGAAATAATCAACTCTAATAGCATATTGTTGCTGCAATATGTTCATAATATTTATTCTGTAAACAGGTGTCCACATCACTGGACTGTGTAGCTAATATGTATAACAGCATGTTAGTGGATTTACATGTAAAATGTCTGTCCTGTTAATTACAAGCTTGTCTAGCAGATCAACCTGGAGAATGCTGTAAATGTAATAAACTGCAGAGGTAGAAGAGCTGTCTGAAAGTGTTTAACGTCTAACAGACTGTTTTTTTCTCTAACTCTCCAATGACTGGAATCAAAGAACACTCGATCAAAGTCGCTCTGTTCTCACTCCTTCTGCTGAGGTTTTTCACTCAGCTTTCCACTCTGACCTGCTGCAACTTTCTACTTGGTTTTCACAGCTTTCCCAGTTTGGCTTCCTCTAACCTGCTCTTGAGGTCTGATTTAAATCACGTTAGAATTCAATAAACAGCATTCTGAACTGAAAGAGGATGTACTTTCTTTCCTCATATTCCTTCAGTAGTGCAGTCAGCTGTTTGAACTAGGGGTGCACCGATTACCGATCCTTAAGAAGCCTGATCTAATTATTCCGATTTTGGGCAATACTAATTTCTTTTTTTTGTCTAAAATGTTGCTAAATATCACCGAGTTGGCAGTTAGGTGACTATTTGTAACTGGGAACCTGCAGACATGACCTGGTCGGTGAGTGGGTGGGTCGGTCAGACTCTCTGAGGGCAGAACAACAGAAGACAGAGGGTGATTTTTAGACCTTTGTTGAGGTAGATAAAATCGGTGGATAAGATTGTCTTCTCATGTAAGCGTCGGCCGATCACTGATCTCCCAAAATGGAGGAAATCAGGGCCGATTTATCGCTGTACCTCTAGTTTGAACGTCAGAAGCAGGTTTTTGGTAGAGTAAAGTGCATGAAATCACACAGAAGGCAGGCGTCAGAAGACAATGTTTTGTTTACTATACAGTGTTTTTACAAAATCTACCAGGCAAACAGAAAAACCAACAAAGGGCTACTTGGCCATGCCAGACAGCCAGCTGAGCTTGAACAGAGAGGGCGCCGTTGAGTCCTCGTCCTGGTCGGCCAGCTGCCTGAAGAGACTGCCCGGCCGGAAAACGTCGTCACTTCCTGCTGGGGAGGACTGAGGAGCCTGCAGAGGGAGGACAGAGGGGCTTGAAGGAGAGCTTCTTCTGAAGTCTGTTTGTTGTTAATGTTGAATAAAACCAGAACACGTCAGGCAGTTAGTGGCTCCATGTTAATATTAGATCTGATCAGTGAGTCTGTTCCTCCATGTTGGGAGGAAAACCTTCAAGCAAAGGATTCAAACAAGGTGGTGCTTCATAGAGCAGAACCAGGTAAAAGAAGCCAGAGATGAGCCAAAACATTATGACCACTCATACATGATCAAGATGTAAGTCCTGATTGTTTAAAACTGAGCACGAACTTGGGCCTTGTACAAATATAGCTGGGTTTTATAAAAAGAAATACTTAATCACAATGTTTTTAAAAATAATATTGTTCACACCGGAATAGGTTTCAGGAATATTTTCATCCACACCAACCTCCTCAACCCACTCCTGAGCGATGATTTAAAGGGGCAGTAATATGTGTTTTTCAGACACATGGTGAAATTTTATAACACAATCAAGGTACTGTGTTACCTTCAGTTGTTCTAGAAATGCTGTAAATATCAAATATGACTTTGACGAAGTTTTATCTTTTAATTTGACACATTGAAATTGGGTGTCTGTCTCTTTAAAAACTCCTGCTCTTTCTGGAACTCCACCTTCAGGAAGTCATCACAGCATGGCTCCTCTATTAACACTTTAACAACGTTTCACTGAGAAGTGGCTTGTATAAAGATGTGCAGTTCCACCAGGTGTTTGCTAACTGCTGCTGGCTAGTCTGAAGGAGCTGAGTGAAGGAGGGTTGCTCTGTGAGGAGGAAGCTCTGAAGCTCGGAAACTGCAGCCCTGAGGAGGACCTGTGCCTCTAAGGCGGGGCTAGGTCCATCCAGGCATTTTGCACAGCTGAATGGTTGCCATGGAGATTAAAGGATTTCTCAAACATGAAATGAAAGAATCAAAGCAACACTTCAGGTATGTTTTTGATGAGGGAATAACATTATAACATGATGTACAGCTCAAAAAAGTACATTATGTTCCCCTTTTAAACATGCCAAGCCCATAGGGGATAGCTTGAAGCTATAACCTGTCAGCCAATTAGATTGCTTCAAAAAACATCCATGACTTCCTGTCAGGAATTAAATATGGCACCAGGAGGTTCATTTGTGTGTACAGATCACATAAAAATGTATTCATTTTCCCAAATAGCTGGCTATATGTGACCAGGCCTTAGTTTAGTTCTCATGGCTTTGCTTGGTGTGGCCATAAAAAGGAGGTGGTCAAAACGTTTTTGACTGACCCAAGAAAAATGAGTGATGAGTCAGATATAGATGATCCCTGACTTAAAGCGGTACAAAGTTTGGATCGGCTCGTTCAAACAGCCATCTTGCTGTTTCCAACACAGGCCAGGATGAAAATACAAAGAAGTGATGAAGAGCACCCACACTGCCACTGTTCCAACTAAATCAAAGCACAACCAAAACACACCCAGACAGAAACAACCCTGATGAACTTGCCTGAAGGCTTCAGAATCTCAGAATCTCTGGGAGGAGAGAGAGTGTGACAGAAAACGCTTTACCCAGACGGAACAATAAGAAACATCACTCTGTGGCTGTCAGTAAATGAAAATATCCTCTCTCAGAACAGTCCGACCCAGAGCAGCTTCAGGACCCCGACCCCTGCGGCCCCAGAACTTACCAGGTTCTGAGACTTGTCCAATCCCCTGGAGGAGGACGTGGGTTTGCGAGCGTTTGACATGCTGAGAGGTAATAACCCAAACCTGCAACAGACAGGACCTGCTGATCAGACGGACCACAGGAACCAGACAGGCACCGTCTATCATGCAGTGATCATGTAATACCTGAGAGGTGAGAACGTCAGCTCAATATTCTAGGTCGGTTTTCATATTTAAAAGAGCGCTGTTATATGTTTTCCAGGCATATATTCTGGTTTCAAAGCACAAATAAGTAACTATGTTACCTTCAGTTGTTATAAAAATATAACTTAAAGCTAATTTTACTTCCTAAATTATTGCCTTGAAATTGAAGAGCCTCTGTCTCTTTAAAAACCCCTGCTCCTTCTGAAACTCCGCCTTCAGGAAGTCATCACAACATGGCTCCTCTATTTAGCAACGTTTTTACCAGCGTTGCTCTGAGAAGTAGCTCATAATGAGCTCAGCCGATTCTCAGTTCCACCAGGTGTTTGCTAATTGCTGCTAGCTAGTCTGAAGGAGCTGAGTGGAGGAGTTGTGGTGGAGGGATGCGCTGTGAGGCAAAAGCTCAGAAACGGAAACTAGGTCCACTCAGGTATTTTTCCACACCTGAATGGTTACCATGGAGATAAAAGGATTTCTCAGACATGCATGAAAGAATCAAGGCAACACGCCAGGTATGTTTATGAAGAGGCAATAATATTATGACATGATGTAAGGCTCAAAAAGTAAATTTCACATAATATTGACCCTTTAAAGAAAACTGAAAATCTGCATTGGTGACCGGTGAACGTCTGATGGAGACAAAACATTTCACTTCCTGTTTACTGATGTTCATGTCTGACCTGATCTGACTGCTGGCCAGTGGCAGGATGTTGTAAGGCTCCTGGGAGCTGACAGTGCTGCTCCGCGGGGCAAACTGCTTCTCCGAACCAGTCAGGAGGCCGAGCAGCACCTGGAACACGCAAAACACATGGCAGCTACTGGAACATGTGAACAACAGCCTCTTCTCATGAGTGTTGAAGACACACGTCTGAGACATCATGTTGCTTCATGACTGTGTGCATGGCAACAACATACCGAGGTCCTCTGGGACAGACGGTTGAGATTGGTGTTCAGCGGAAGTGTAAACACATCCAGGTCAAAGGGGTCAATGAAACTTTCCAGCCAATCACATATCTTGTGGAATCTGGAAAATAAACACGACACACTGTTTAAATATGAACAAAAAACAAAACAATTAAATGTGGTTTAAGTTTGATTTATTTGACTGAATGTAAAAACATTCCGGTCAGTTAAATGGAGAGTCTTTTCTCTTCTCGTCACTGTGCAGCACATCATGTGATCTGACAATGTTTTAATGCTTTAGTTCAAACTTCTCTAAAAGCACAACTTGGAACCACATCGTTTTAAAGCTTTGATTTTGTGCGTTTCTCCGTTTTTAGCTTTGAAAACAGTCCGATATGGACACACTCTGATTTTTTCAAGCTTTTTGTATTTCTACATGTTTGAAATGTTTGAAGTGAATCCAGTCTTGAGCTAGCAGCCAGTTAGCCAACGACCAACCAAACTCCAAGCTCCAGGGCAGACAGCATCGCTCTGCCTTCCTGATCCTCCGGGCCCAGAGGCTTCCTACCTCGGGTCCTGCTGGGACCTGGATGTCTTGCCCTCCTCCACTCTGCTGCCCAGTGTGGAGTTAAGGTAACGAAGGTCGAACAACAACTGCAAGGCTCGGTTCTGAGTTATGGGGAGGACACCCTCCTAATGAACAGGAGAAGAGAGAAATTCAGAGAGGAACAACTTGTGTCTTTTAGGACACAAATTACTTACTAATTCACTATTTTTGTTGTAATTTGAGGGCCAAATTACAACAAATGAAAAACGTATTAAATAATTGTTTGAATGTGTTGCTATTTTTTAAAAACTGGAAATAAACACAGGTGAAATTGTCTTCACTTGCTGTTTGAAGCAGCCAATCAGATGTCAGGGTCTCCCTAATCTGAGTTTGACTGATCAGGCTGACAGCTTGGCTTAATTTATGATGTGCTTCTGCACAAGAACATAAAATAATTGATTAAATCATGAAATAATTATATCTCGTTTTTAAAATAAGACCAATACTTTTAATGGAGGCACATTTGTTAATTCTATATTTAATAAGTTGTTTTTGTACTGATTTCCAATTTTGACCTGAACCTTCAGAGCCACATAAAGACAGTTACAAAGTCGGGCTTCTGTCACCTGAAGAACATCTCCAGGATTAAAGGACTAATGTCCCAGCAAGATCTAGAGCAGGGGTCTCAAACTCCAGTCCTCGAGGGCCGCAGTCCTGCAACTTTTAGATGTGCCTCTGCTGCACCACACCTGAATAGAATAATCAGGTCATTAGCAAGGCTCTGGAGAACTGATCTACACAAGGAGGAGGTAATTAAGCAATTTCATTCCAGCGTTTTGTACCTGTGGCACAAATAAAAACTTCAGGACTGCGGCCCTCGAGGACTGGAGTTTGAGACCCCTGATCTAGAGAAACTGTCTTGTTGATGAAATGTGCTACAGAACTTGAACATTTAGCAGAAAATCAACTCTGTCCCTCCAAACATTTGCGAGCCGTTGTGTTCCTCACCGCGTCCCGTCGCTGCTCTGCCAGGACGTCGTAGCGATGCAGAACTTGACCAAGACAGGACTGAAGCAGCTCTTGCAGGGTGGGCCGGGGAAGAGCATGACCCCCGACCCTGTTCACCTCCACGCACAGCTGGAACAGCAGGGACTGCACAAACCAGGACGCCTGACAGGACGCAAGGCTCAGAGTTCGTCACGTGAAAAGGCAGCAAATCAGAGGAGCTACTTCCTGTGACATTGTTCTGACCTGAACCGGAAGGCGGATCTTGGACGTGATGCTGTTCCCTGATTCAGACTCTTCCTGGATCTCCAGGTCCTCCCAACTTGTTGCGGAGCTTAGAACCGCACCAGCAGACTCCGCCAGCAATGCTGCGCCAAACGTCTCCATCAGCCCCTGTCGAAGCACGGCGGCGATGAGCAACACATCAGCACAGCACTGAGGCTCAACCTGTCCACACGTAGCCAGATATCTGGGAAACCGATAATATTTTTATACGATTTCACCTTTCATGCACATGTAGTGTCCATTTAATAGCACTAAAAACGATTGACAGTGAAACCTCCAACCAAGACCTTGTGAATTCTCCTTTTTCGCCTTTGCGTGGCCTTTCCCTATCTTATACCGATCTGAACTATCTTTCCCAATACAGAGACACAATGCCGTTCAACCTCCACATACTGGCTTTAACACGAATCCCAGTCAACATCATCTTGTGTTTTATTAACTTTATGTTCTAACACTGCATAGGATTGTGATTGGCTGACATAGGTTTATGTTTGCCCTACACTGGCATGTTTAAAACAATGTAATTCAGCAGGTTGGTGAATTACAACCTGCTGTAAACTGATCTTAAACCGATCAGATTATTTCATAAAAACTATTATCACCCCTACATGGCTCTATAAAGACCCGGCTACATGTGGACTCGGCCTGAGACTTTATGTTTCTGACGGGTTCTGACTTTGGAGAGGGCGGAGCTCCAGATGCGGTAAGCGTCCATGCTACAGCCAAGAAGCTCCTCCTTCAGCTCCGCCCACTTGGCCTGCGCTGGGCTGACCTCTGGGGCGGCCTTGGGTTTGCCCAGCTTCTTTCCCTGCCTGGGGGTCCCCTTGGCTGAGGATTCCCCGGCGCCCCGTCTGCCCAGGATGCAGTGCTTCAGGCTGGGGCAGAGCTCGCCCACGGACTGGCACAGCCTGGCCATGAACAGGACGGAGCTGAGGTGGGTCGGGGCGGAGCCCAGCTCGGAGCGGACCGACGACAGGATGTGGCGAACGCAGGCCATGCAGCCATCGCGCAGAGCTTCCTCCACCGCTGCCGAGTCTGTGTAGCGGTTAAACGAAGAGGAGACCGGGGGTCCGCAGGAAGGCGGCGCGGCCGGGATGGAGTTGGATCCTGCAGAGAGCAGAAAAGCACATGGAGGTCAGCAGACCTCACCTACAGCAACCTGCGTCATTCAGACAGTTTATTACAGCTTCTGTGGTTTACAGAGATCAGGAGTCTGGAATGTTTTCACACCTTGGAAACATTTTCACATTATATCACATTGATTTTATTTGACACCGGAGTATGGAAATGTTAAGTGAACTGAGTAAGATACATGAGTTAACAGATTTTTAGTTTTTAGTTTTTTGTTTTTTTTTACCAAAAACTGAATATATATATATATATATACACACATACCCAGGTAGAACCTTTTTAGCCATTTGTGTTTGGGAGAAGTCATTTATTGTCAAATAAGTGTGTTTATTCTTTTAAAATCATAATGACAACAGAAACTACCCACCAGAGTCTCATCCACTAACACCACCAAACACTCCATGCTGTCAATGTTAAAGGGGGGAACACAAAGTATAGGGACCCGGGTATGTAAAGTTTTGATCAGGTTCATCTGGGTAGTTTCTGTGATTATTATGATTTAAAAAGAGTAAAAAAAGTTGTTTGACAATAAAAGGCTTTGTGATTAACCATGAGTGAAAACAAAGTGTTTGTGTTATCATTTATATTTTGTGGAAATGAGGAAAAAAATGAAATAAAATAAAGAATTCTGACAGAGTATGTAAGCTGTGAATCAGGAATACCTGTGTCCTGTGATGGGAGGTAGTGCTGGAGGTCGTCCAGTCTGGCTCTCAGCTTCGCGTCCAAAGAGGAGCAGAAGTTCTGAACGCAGGGCGTCAGGGCCTGCGTTTTCATGGCCAGCCCGCTCCTCTGCTGCTGCTGCTGGCCCCGCTGGGCCACACTGACCCAAGCTGCATCGCTCAGCAGGTCCCCCGGAGACTCTGACCACAGGAAGGACGCCACGTCTGCCTCGTACTGAGCACCGCGACTGGAGAGCGGGTTGCTGCCGGCGGCGGCCTGGACCGGCTGGCCCTCCAGGTCCCTCACGGCCGAGGTCAGCAGCTGCACCGAGCTTGTTGCAATGGCCTCCGTTTCCTCTTTGGTGATGGTCTTGGGGGCGAAAAAAAGGGCAAAAAGTTTTTATCTTACATCGCTAGGAGTAATAGTTGGGTAAACAACCCAGAAGATTCAAAAAGTCCTTGAATGTAGAGGAGAGCCCACCTGAAGGCGGTGAAGGAAGAGCTGCTGCAAGAAGTCTTCCCACACAGACAGGGGGCGCCCCAGCAGCTGCTGACATACGTTACCCCAGTGCTGACTGATGGAGTCTGTGGTCAGAAGATCCCACACAGCGTCTCTAATGGCTGCCAGAGCCTTGAGGCTCTTCACGTAGACCAGGAGGGTGCCGACGCCCTGACAGATGTCCTGCTTGCAGCTGAGAACAGAAAAGTTGCAGGAGAAGAGCCGATTACCAAACTCACCACATAAAAGCCCCAGTGGAACACAGAGGAGTTTGTTTTTTGTGAGGAGACAAAAAGGGAGTCCTCACGTGTTGATCCACTGCTGCAGCGTGTCCCGGAGCTGCTCCACCTGGATGGGCTGAGCCAGGGTCCGGAGGGTGGGCTGAAACTCCGTGATGGATGGAGGCAAATATCTGAACCAGCTGCCTGTGCTCCACTCCTGCTGCAACACCTTTCTGCCTTTACCTGGCGACACATGAGACCAGGATATCGCCCTGATCAACGAGCAACAACTCCTACGCACCCTGAATGATCCACGTGAAGGTAGAAACACGGAACCGGGGGAGTAATCAAGTTCAACAGAGCAACAGTTTTCATCTAATTGGAACCAACAGAACCAAAGACAGAGTAGAGGGGAGAGAGTCTGGTTACAACTGGCTGAAGTTATGGGGTTTTGTTGAGCTACATCACAATCACATTGCATTCTTTCAGTAGCATCTGGAAACGGTAAATACTACATAGCTGAAGCACTGCCTTAAGTACTGAAGAGATCAAAAGACAAACATCTGTTTGTTGAGTTTCTGGCTAAACTAATTAAAATGCAGAATAACGGCCTTTAAATTTGATATTTGAAATTGTCTTGAAACTAATATTAAAATCTGGATTCATCTTGTTCTTGTGAACTCAGTATCGTGCCCCGTCTTGCCTCGTTAGTTTTGGGTATTGTAACACCTCTAATCACAAGTCACGTCATGACTTCCGTGTATCTTGAACTGGCCATAGAAACACATTTAGTGGATCCTGCAGACAGTGACTGTTTGTCTCACCTGTGGGAGTGCAGGAGGTTACATTCTCCAAGGTGGAGAAGAGCATGCCACAGCTGAGGGCGCCCTCTGCTGGCCTGGGAGCCCCCTCAACAGGCAGGTAGAAGACAGCGTAGGCCTGGAAGAGCGTGGTGATCAGCAGCTCCACCAGGCTGCACACCTGGGCCTTGATCCCTGCGCCTGGGGGACAAAAACACGCCCCGACTTGGTTCATTGTCAAAACAACGACAGAAAACCAGCAATTTATCTGAATGTACGCCCACAAGCTGCTGGAGGCTCTGGTCAGAGTGTTTCAGCTCTGCGGTCGGGCTGCTCGGTTAACATGACCCTTGACCTCCACCTGTCCAAGCAAATGACTTCCATCATCCATCTACAAAAATATTTGAGGGTAAGAGGATGGTGTTCTTATCCCGGCAGTATGACAGACTATTAATGACTTATTGCCATTAATAAATCATTAATATTGCAATGATATCATCCACCTGCTGCTATAGTAACCACGGTAACTATAGTTAATGAAAATTGGAATTGAGAAAACATTTTTGCTAACCAAAATATATATATATAAAAAAAAACTTTAATGAATTGCGGAAAACTATAATTATGTTATGCGTTTTTAAAACTAATATATGTATACATAAGCACAATGCAATACTTTGATCTTTCTGAATTCCACACTTAAAAAATAACCAAAGTATCAAAACCTAGAAGTAGCACTATAACTAATAAAAACTAAACTTAATCATCTTTTAATTGGTAAAACTAATAAAAACTAACAAACACACTAAAAATGAATTATAACAAACTGAATTAGACACAACCTAATAAAAGTCAACTGTAATAAAAAAAACAAAAAAACTATCAGAACCCTGCATTAGCCTGTAACCTCCCATGACTTCTGGTTCTGTTGGTTCTGTTTAACAGACAATGTAGCCATGCCTGGGTCGGACTATCAGTCCCTCATAATGTGACTACGGCTCCCCGAAGGAACAGTACCGTGTTGCGGTTGGTTCAGCAGCTGGTGGATGGAGGCCTTCCTCGCCAACAGGAAGTCAGCCAGAGCCTGGCGTGGTGAGCTGTCTTCCAGCAGCATGGTGGAGACCAGGGCCTCAGCGATAGCCTGGTCCGACACGGCACGGCCGCGCAGCAGAGACCTGCTGTCCAGGAGGATGGTCGACCTGGAGGGAGACGGCGTTTAGAGGCGGAGCCAGACATCTGCTGCCGGCAGGAATCTGACCAGTGATTGGCCGACAGGAAACTCGAAAATCTGATCAGTCAACACAACACATTTCAGTGCTATCATGTTGTTTTACTTAGCAACCCAGAACAAGAATCAAACATGGAGAACCAACATTTTGCTTTATACTTACTACTAGAATCAAACATGGAGAAACAAACTTAAGATCCAGACAAACCCTTATTAGTTTATAAATTATGGACTACTTATTCTTGTTAAACATAAGGAAGCAATATTTAGTTTTGTACTTTTACCTTTCTTTTGGTTTTGTTCTATTTCCTTCTAATTCATGTGAAGCACTTTGAACTGCCTTGTTGCAGAAGGTGCGCTTATGATTAGCACATTACATTGTGCTAATCATAACAATCTTCAGTGAAGAAGTTGTTACTGAAGGAACAGCGAGTCAAAGTCAGCTGTTTTCAGTATCATATGCAGGGATCTACATTCCCTAGAGATTATCCACTATCTATATAGCATCTTATATTAGCTGATGCTAGTAAAAGATGCTAAAAGTAGAGACAATTAGTAACTTCTTTGTTTTTATGCCGATGCTACACATTGCTGCAATTTTCTTTCTTTTTACAAGACCTGGAGCAACCTTGTCACAATAACAAATTTTGTTAGACAATAAATTGCTTCACTAATTATTGTGATTTACAATAATATTGTGTTTTGTTTTTGTTTTTCTTGGCCCTAGGGCCCTTTATTTAACAGCAGACTGACAGGAAAGCAGGTTACGAGAGAAGGGCAACACATGCAGCAGAGG
This sequence comes from Alfaro cultratus, assembly GCA_903066825.1. Taxonomy (NCBI): domain Eukaryota; kingdom Metazoa; phylum Chordata; class Actinopteri; order Cyprinodontiformes; family Poeciliidae; genus Alfaro; species Alfaro cultratus. The sequence goes on along the minus strand of CAEFZX010020951.1, from coordinate 81,781 downwards.
TCATCGGGTCAGGACTCTGGCCTGTGACAGGCGCCTTGAGGACTGAGGCCTCCTGTTGTTTTGAGATTATTTACAGATAATATCTTAATAATGCAAGTTTGCTCTCACAAAGTCCAATAAATTAAAATTTTGCAAAGAACACAACACTGGAATTGGAAGATATTTTAAATATCCAAAATAAAATGCGACAATGACAGACAATGAATGAAATGGAAATGAAAACCATGCACAACCGAAACGGTGAATAAAATGGATCATGAAGTTTCTGTAAAGAAAACGGCCCTTCAAAAATATCATCAATAAGAAAATGATCAAGCTCATTTTAATTTATCATGCGATTAATTGATTATTGTGACAGGCTTAACCTGGAGATTCGCAATTTCCACCACAACGCTGCATTTCTATGCAGGACTGGTTCTTCCTATTTGTTTCGCCATGTGAAACATTTGTTTCAATGCAGTTTGACCTTTTGACCCTTCTCATACCTGAAGTGCCCGGTGGTGGCGACCTGGCGGACCAGGATGGGGAAGCGGGCCAGCACGGGGCTGTAGAGCCCACCTGGTGCGGCCTCCAGCTGCAGCAGGCTGTGCAGGTGGCAGCAGAGCAGGTAGAGCTGGGTGGCCTCCAGGTACTGGGCCGCCTCCATGGCGCTCCAGATGCGCTCTGGGATCTCCAGGAGGAGCTTGATCTGGGAGGCCATGATGTAGAACTTCTCCTGCCACTGCCTCTGGTTCTGGTTCTGATTCTGCAGCAGGACACAAACAAACATAATGATGATGATGATGATGATGATGATGGAAGGATCAGATCTCCATCAGCTGAAACTCTTCATGTTGTGACGGGATTGCTTCAGGGTCTGCTTTGAGTGACCGGCCGGTACCTCCAGCCTGCTGCCTCCCGCGCCGTTCCTGCCCTGCTTCAGCGTGTGGCAGTACCGCTGCATGTCCTGGATGGACTCCACCACGCTCTCCGAACACTCCCGCATCTCTCCGATGGTGTCGGCGGCGTCGATCAGGTCCCGGTACCGCTCCCCGACCATCTGCCTCAGCTCCTCCTTCTTCTGCTCGATTTCCCCGCGGACCTTGCGCTCGACCCGGCGGATCTCCTCGGTGCCGTAGCGCTCGAAGAGAGCCGCCGGGTCCTTGATCTCCGAGACCCGCAGGGCCAGCACGGGGTCCCCGGCCATCGCTGCCCTCCAGACGAGTTCAGCTGGTGACGGAAAGCCAACCCGGAAAAAGGTGGAGAGCTACTTCCTGCTTCCACGTAGCAAGTGTTGGTGACGTCACGGGCGTTTTGCGCGTTCATTGGTCAGCAAAGTTGTCTGTCAGAGAAGATTTCCGTTTAGGACTAATCCAAAGATAAATAAAAACCTGACAGGATTAGAAAGAAAATATTACAGAGTTAATATTTGGTTGAATCATTTTTAAGAATATAATTTATATGAAAGGTTCAGGTCACATAAATGCAATCAATTCTCCACTGTTCAGTCTCTTATTATTATTATTATTATTATTATTATTATTATTATTATTATTATTATTATTATTATTATTATTATTATTATCATCAAAGTATGGAATGTCTCGTAGAGATGCAACAAATTTCTTTAGTAGAAAAAAAAGAAACAGAACAGGACTATAACAACAAGAACATCAAAGTAAGGTAAATGGAGTATTTAAATAAAAAGAAAAATAGGTACAATTTATACCATCCATATCTGACTCCAAATGACTCTTAGAAATATTGGTTTACATTTATGTAAACAAACGCAAAGTGGTACGTCACAGTCATCCCGGATCCCTGATCATGCCACACCCACTGCCTTACCTGCTCCTGTGTTAGTCAGGAGGGTGGAGCACCAACAGGTGCAACACCATAAAAAAGATCTTCGTACCCGGAAGGAAAAAAAGGAAACAACCCATAACAACAAGCGACCCTTCGTACAGGTAGGTTTGACTCTGGTTATTTCAATAAGACTATAAAGAATACGTTTGTATTTACGGACGAAATGAATATTTAAAAAAAATGGTTCCGATCTTTCACTGCCAGCAGTCGGATGGGTTTAGGTCGGATGCGCCTCAGATATTCGCTCCGTGGTTCCCTGCTGTCAGTGTGTGTGTGTGTGTGTGTGTGTGTGTGTGTGTGTGTGTGTGTGTGGGTGGTGGGGGTTCACACCGTGGGTTGTTACACAGACGGAGGATGCCTCGGCTCCGTGTTCTCGCTGCAGAAACCGGAGGTTCCTTTAGGGACCATCAACAAATTTAGAGTCGGTCGAAACACGAAGAGGAAAAACAACACCAACAAAAAACAAACAAACAAAAAAAAACCAACAACAGTTGCTTCCAGGTTATGAGCTCTATTGACACCAAATCAATACTCAGTTGTGTTAATATACTATATTAATTACAAACACTAACCTTTCATCACAAACATTCTGACGTCCTCAGCATGTCTCGCTGCCAGGTTTAAAGATGAAACTTTCCCAAGATGTTATCCCTTCAATCCCCTTTCTCACTAATTCTTACTGCAGCCTTGACAGGCCAGTGTTGTACTCCTGACCCAACCAGGACAAACCCACTACGACCAGAACTGTTAGCATTCACTGATAAAAATGGACCAACATCTACTGGACATAGTGACCAGTAGTAGACCACACTGCCGGTCAGAGGAAGTTACTTTATATTTCCTTCAATTACTAAAAGGGGGGGAAAAAAATGTCCGTCTGATTTACAGTTGTGAAAAACAAACTTATGGTGTGAAAACAAAAACAAAAAAAGTTTGGTGGTGGCAATATCATGTTGTGGGATGCCAACCACCTCCATTAACAGATTATTAGACTTGTAATAATCAATGTGCTGATATTTAAGCATCAGTACAAATCACTGTTGATTTTCTCCCCTTTTAAATAAAGACAATCAGATCATGTGATTTATTTATGTAGAACAATTGGTGTTTTTACTCAAAGTCATCAGTCATAATCTCATACTTGTCCATGCCTGGTCCTAAATAGTTCTTACAACGATTCACTTCTCTGTCAGAGTTCATTCCGTGTTTTTCTGGGAGCAGACTGGGAGATGGCTCAGAGGACCATCCAGCAGGAATTTCAGGACCAGTTCAATGATGTGGTCTCCAGACTGACGTCCAAGCAGATGTTCCAGTCTGACTGGGACATCGCTTCTTTTGCCATCTTCTTTATCTTCATTGGTAAGAACTGTGGCGCTCAAAGCGGCAGCACGTTGGAGTTCAGTTTGGTTTATTAGTGTATTCAAAACAGTGGGAATGTGCATAAGTCATTGATAAAATATGCTTTGAATCAGATTCGGCTTAAGCTAGTTTCCATCAGTACGAGCTGAGCAGGTGAGTTAACGAAACACTCTAATATCATAAGCATACTTTGAAAGTCTCCATATGCCCTACATGCAATCACTGTACTAAGTCATAAAATTACAACAATATTAGCAGCACTAAATGCAATGTGGCTCTGTTACGTTCATTTTAACTTTTTCTTTTTAAATAAAGAAAAAAACTAAGTTTTCCTTTTTCTGACTGATAGATTTTTATTTATTTATTTTTTTTGGATGATTATTTCATCAGCTCAAAAGATTTTTTGATATTTAACTTTTGGAATGTGTTATTATGCATATCCATAAAAACAGGTGGCTTACAACTAGGAGCAGGTTATTTACATGCAAAGTTGGGTAGTATGGAAAAAATGTACTCTTATCAGTAATTTTACTACATTGTACTTTTTATGTTTACTTCAGTAATTTTATTATTATTTTATTACTCTACTCTTACTTGAGTAAAATTTCTGTATACTAGACGCACTGAGAGTGAAGAACAAGCCTGTTTTAACCAAAAGTTCACCAGACAGACTCACACCTGCAGTTCTTGTTAAAGTTTCATTAGTTTTATATTTAAAGAAACTGAATTGTTTTCATTTTGATTCTTAAAAATCTCCACATAATTTTATACTTTGGTCCATCTGATGATGCAATTGTCAAATATTAAATCATAAATGTTCTGATCTGTTACTCAGTACTCAAGTTGACTTTTTACCAAATACTTTTTTACTTTTACTTGAGTAAAAATATGTTGAAGTAGTTCTTCTTTTACTTGAGTAATATTATGGGCTACTTTACTGAGCTCTGCTAACATCGCAAAGATTCAAATTATACCTCAACTGAAGCTTGGCTTCCAAAGCCCACAGTGGAGGATTGTTGTCCGGTTTTTGTTCAAATACTGACACCTGAACTCTTCCTGCTTCTTGTCACTGTTGTGCACAGGCGTGGTTCTCACGTTGGTCTTGCTGGTTCTCATCCGCTGCTGCTGCTGCGGCTGCTGTGACAATGAAAAGGTAAAAACTCTTAAGGTTGAAATCAACAGCAGAAATGTCTCTGGTATGATGTAAGACAAGTGCAAATGAATTCTAGTGATAGTTATGTTACACACACCAAGTATCTTAGGAATGATGAAGCATCTGATGATGATATGGTGGCATGTGGGGCCCCAAATGGAAATCTGCTTAGGGCCCCACAAAAGGCTTGGGCCGGCCCTGGGTGGCAGCGCAGGGAGGACTGGCTTAATGAAAACCATATATTCACTTTCAGTGACAGATTTAAAAAGATAAGCGTTTGTCCATGTGCTGTACAATATCTGCACCCGGTTCTTGGTCTGGGCTCCTTGTGCTTGAGTTTCTCCATCAGCGCAGCGAGGCGGGGAGGAGGCCGGCCCGGTTCTGCTGGGGTTCTGGAAGCCCAGGTTGTTTCGGAAGCTGTCTCTCATCTTCTTCTTAATAAAACTCCATAGATCCTCTATGGAGTTCTGGCCTGGCCACTTTTCTGATGTTACCATGGTGATTAAAGCAGGCATCTGGACTTTTGGTCTGGTAGACAGCTGGACTGACTTTGGAATTTGTGAAACCCAGTGGACCAGAACCAGCAGGTGACATGACACCCCAGATCATCTCAGACTGTGAAAACATCACTCTGGACTTCTCTCCACACTTTCTCCAGTCTCTGGAACTAAAATGTACTTTCATCTGATAAGAGGACTTTGGACCTCTGGTTGCTCAGAGGTCCATCTGTTGATGGTGTTTCTGGTTGAGGACTGACCCAACACATGCAGAGTGACAGCTGCAGCTCTGAGACAAGCATTAGATGAACTTTACTTCAAAATCATCTCAAAGCTGCACTTGTCTTGTCACACTTTTTCCTTCCACAAAACTTTCCACTCATATTTTTGGATATTGCAATCTGTAAACATTCAGCTTCTTTAGCAACAACATATTCTGTCTTACCCTCCCTATGATTGTGTCAGTTATAGCTTAACATTTCTGTAAAAAAAAATAAAAAAAAATCATTTTGCATATTTAAATCAATAAACCTCAATCTTGAGCTTTCAGCTGTAAAAAAATAATAATAAAATGATCAGAAATGAATGCTTAAATAGTTTTGCTTAAGCATCCTGCTGTTATTTAATAATGAGTTCATATTGCCATGCAAGAGAACATAATAAACTTTAGAAATACTAACTCATGACATGTACCTCTACATGTTGTGTGTGTTGCTGACAGAAGTGTTTATTATCGTGTGTGTGTTCTTTCTGAACAGCCACGCAGAAGAAAGGTCGGCATAGAGAACTACGGCCTGGAGCCCTGAGCGACCCGGTCCGACCGCGGGAGGCCCAGCAGAACCTTCCCCTCCTCTTCCTGTGCCAAAACGCACACTGGAATCAAAACGCTTCAGACAGAATGTAATTCCTGCACAATGTTGTTTGCCCAAATGGAAAGTTAGAACACGTGATCGTTTTTTTCCCCAGTCACAACTTTGTGGGTTTCGTTGCCAGGTTACCACAGAGCAGCTGGGAGACCTGTATATAGATTTGCTAAAATGATTCAAATTTAATTAAAGGTTTTTACTGAGTAATAAAGCAGTTTAATGTTTGGCTCTGTTCAGTCAGCAGCGAGTGTGTTGAGCTGCAGCAGAGACATCCAGCAGGTTTCTGTACAGCTGGAACTGAGTCCACACTTCATAACGGAGAAAACAGAGCAGAAAGGATTTCACTGTGGAGTTTAATGAGACACACAGAGACAGAGCTACAGTGGAATCTGACACTGTGTCACCACTTCCTGTGAGACCGACTCCTACTGACCCAAACACCCAACCTTCCTCAGCTGTTAGCAACCCAGAATAACGGCAAAGCCACAGGAGATTCAATTTGGGTTCTTCAGAATTTCACTTATTGTGTGAAGAAACTTATCTGGATAGGAACATGTCTGTGGGTCTGGGATTGCAGAGAACTCTAAGGGGAACCATGGAACCGTGGAGAACCTTCTGCTGTGGCTGACCTAACAAAATTACTTCAAGAACAGATCGGGTTGAAACCAAACAAAACGTTTTTGTAAAAACTGTTGCTATGTTGGGACAGTGTAGTATGAGACAAATAACCTGTGAAAAAAGTCACTGCTCTCTCCTTCGCTACAGCTGGTTCCCCACAGGAGCCTGTGGTGAATGCTAAGGCTAGTTAGCATGGATATCGATAAGGGCGGATGTTTTCCTGGAACGTGGAGTTGTTTATCCGCCTTTACAATATTTAGCAGCATATACACTAGTTGACTGAAAGCACTAAGCCCCTCCTCCTTCCTCTGATTGTTCTTGACTGGGAGACGGTTGTGAGACCAGGGAGGAGGCAAAGGAGCTCAGGTTTTTTCACAGATTATAAATGTCATACCATATTGTTACAACATGGTGACAGTTCTGCAAAAATCATATTCTTTAATAAAAGTGTGTCACACAGAATCCTAATAACAACCACTCATAAAAGCAGAGCTCAAACGAGGTTCTTTTAGAGTTTTATTGCACATTGGCATCTTTTCCACATTTCATTTTACAGTCAGCTTCTCAAAACAGATTAACACTTAGAGTGATGAAATCATTTGTTCATGATTAGATTAATGTTCCACAGATTAACCACATGAGAATCATAATAAATACAAACACCGAGCCGAGCGGACAGAAACAAACGACACAAATAGCTTAGAGCTGGGCTAAATCCAGGGAATGTGTGCAAAGCTGGAAGATAAACTCTTTTCCTCCTGCTGCTGCTCCTGATGATGTCTGGCCAGCAAATCCTGTGGAGTTAGAAACTTAACCTGAAGAAGAGCAGTGTTAGTGGATATGAATGATTTCAGCATGGACCAGAGGACCAGCTGGGTTCCCTGTGGGACAATCTTTGTAGCTTACATCTGATATAATAAAGCAGCAAAATATGAAAAAAAAAAAACAAACAAAAAAAACTAAACAACAAAAAACGACTTTTAAAGCATCAAAGAGTCTTGAAATAGAGATGCACCAATCAGAGATTATTGGTCAATTCCCATTTTATAATTTATGTAAAATTCAGACCTGCTGATGTTTTAGCCAGTAACTCCAGATCTATAATCAACAGCTCTTCCTGCTATTAATTGTTTGCTATTAGTTTTGGGAGCAGATGTGATGTTTACTGCAATGCAAACATCATGGTGCCTCTACATTCTCTGTGAGGGCAGCCATACTGGATAAAGCCAGAATTCTATGACAGCGCCTAGGGGCCAACATATTTAGACAAAAAAACATGAGTAGTAGATTTATGGTAAAAAAAAAAAAAAAAAAAAAAATCACTAAAATCTCAGAAACTTACTAGAAAACCAAGTAAATTTCTGAGTTTGAAAAGTTAAATATTTGCTTTCAAGAACTCTGAAATTTCTGAGTTTGAAATTTTTCTAGAAAATTTTGGAGATTAATGTAAAAATCTCTGAATTTTTTTGTCAGAAATGTACTCCTCTTTCCCTCCCATCTCCAACAGGCGACGCTGTAGGATTCTGCCTGTAGTGAGGATTCTCCTTTTTCCTAAACAGGAGCTGCATCTTTCCGGTACAGAGAGAATGCAAGGCTACGTCATCAGTTAGCATGATGAACGCTGTTAGCATTACGAACTCTCTAAACATCTCTAACATTTAACGAGGTCTGATTCTAAAAATAAAAGCTGAAAACATTTTTGTGGCAGTTCTGCTGAATCTGAATTCAGGCTGACAGTGAGTCTACCAGGATCTGCACTCTAAGGCAGGGGTGTCCAAACTGTGACCCGGGGTCCATTTGTGGTTGTTGGACTGATTTTGTGCGGTCACCAACTGACCCGTCCAGCACCCGTCCGTCCAGCTGGGTGATTCAGATGGAGACTTTTAATTTGTCATCAGTGAAAAATAATAATTTTCTTACAATGAAAAATGTTCAGTACAACAAAGTGTTGGCTGTTTTTTTTTTTTTTAATCAGAAGAACCACGTATCCCCAGAAACCATCACCGAAAGGCCGACTTTGTTGTTTTTTTTAAAATCTAATTTATTAATCTTGGCTACATATTGCCAGTGTTTTGAGAGAAAAGGACTCAAATCCAGAGAAAAAAATCTGTTCAATTGAGCTTGAACAAATTTAAACACTTAATGCTTTTTCTTTTAACACAGCAAACGTGAAAACTCCCTTTTAAGTTTTGGATCTACTCTTTCCTATCAAAATAAATACATAATAAAATCAGACAACTTTATTAGCTTGATTTAAGTGTTTTGTTTTTTTTTTCCATAAAGTTTGGACACCCTCGCTACAACGACGCTGATGTGACTGACACGAAAAAAATATGATCTATCCCTTTAAATGGGCCGTGTTCACTGACTGGAAAACATTTCAACTGGTTAGTCACTGGTCATTATTATTAGCAAGCTAATAATAATAATAATAATAATAATAATAATAATAATAACAACAACAGGCTAAGGGTCCCCAGATTTCAGCGTTTCTGTAACTTTAGACATTAGAAGGAGCCTGGCCTGTTGAGCCTCTGAGGAACAGAGAGCTGAGTAAATCAGAGAACAACTGAGGTGTTGGAGGGAGGAAAACAGAAACTAGCAAAATGTACAGAGATCAGAGGAAATTTGGGGTTTTCAGGACAAACCTGAAAACACTTTGATGCCCAGTCCTTCCATCCTGAGTGCAAACATTAGAGCTCCACATGATGAAAGAATTTAAATAATAAGCACATTCATTCATTCATTGAGAGGTTCAAGTTTATATCATGAGTTGCCATACACACACCCACACACACACACGTATGAGAGAAATAAAGGTCAGCTGGCCTAACTCAATTATGATCTATAATATTGATATCTGGTGGTGTGTGGCTGCTTTCAGCTAGTGGTGCAACACTTTGACAGACTGCATGATAAATACATAGAAAAATAAAAGCTTTCCAGCGTTTCCCTTACACTTGATTGGTTAGTTTGGTTTGTGGAGGACGGGCTGGATCAGAACGGCCTGTAGTTCCAGAAGCTGGAGAAGACGGAGATCTGGAGAAGAGAGAGGAGAGAAGATCCGGTTAGCGACTGGGTCAGAACCGGTGACACATCCAGAACACACACTCCAATCCAGAACACACACCGGCCCGTTAGCGACCTCCAGAAATGCTGCTTCAGGGATGAGGTTCTTCAGTCAGGTCGTCACTGGAGTAGCTACTATTTTGGGTTCATTTTAAATGCTTTGAGGCAACATTATCTGTGAATTGTTGCTGTTTGAATCAAACAGTTCAAATCAGAAAAGAGTTCAAAGTTCCTCATTCTCGGACCTAATAGGGATCAGTTTATATGAAACCTGACAGTTAGTTTAATTTTTATCCAGTCTGTATCAAGCTCATGAATGTGAGAAATAAAGAAAAGTCGGAATTCAACTGGAAACAGCAAACTAAAGGTGTCTTCACACCTGATGGTCCGGTAGACTCGCTTCAACATTTGTTCCATTTCCAGCTGCTGTGGTTCTCTACCCAACCAAACCCTTTGAGAAACCTGTTCCCCTCCCCGCCTGTGGGGGCGCTGCACCAAGAACCACAGATGGAAACGACACAAAAACCTCTGAAGAAGACGCTGACCACAACTTCCTTCTTCATGAAATGCAAAAGGAAATGGAGTGGTATGAGATTTTAGCAGTTGGAGGATTTCTCTTTTATGTTTGGCTAAAGACCATGAGTCATTTCTCCCGCTAGAGCCAGACTAGCATGTTAGTTTTGGTTGTAATTACCCAGAATGCCCTGCATTGTAGCCTGCTTCCTGCTTTTGGAGCCGTCTCCGGGCCGCTTGCCGTTCACATATGCATTGGAAACGCATCAAAGCTCACTTCAACTGAACTGAGACCGAGGTTTGATTATTCATTCACAGCTTCCCAAGAGAAGCGGACTTTCCAGACAAACGGACTGGAGTTGGATTAACGCAGACTGAACAGAGCTGGTGTGAACACACCCAAAGTCATATTAGTACTGATTTAGTGTTTGCTGTTGCTTTTTGGTAATACGCGCAGAAGAGGCTGTAGATTCGATATAGAGGAGTGTTAACCATTAAATGTGATGTCATTCCTCCACAGACTTTTCTACCACAGTGATATTATTATCCATTATTATTGCCGTCCTGCAGAGTTTGGGGCAGGAACAGAGATATTGGTCTTCATGATTCTGCTTTGGTCTGGACCTTTGACACTTCACTCAGAACCTGGACCCCACTATTCACCACACACTGACCCATGAAACACGGAGTCATTTATAGCAGCTCAGTGGAATAAACTCTTGAGTTTTCATCTTAAAAATTAAAGGAGCAAGAAAACAAACACAGCCTTGTAAGAAACGCCTCTGCTTCAGGTTGAGGCCCTGGTGACGCCAGCCCACCTTGTCCTTGAGCTGCTGACAGAGCTGCAGGGAGATGGTGAAGAACACCAGCGTGTCGCTGAGCCACGGCACCACACACTCCACCTTGTGAACATGGCTCACCTCGAAGCGGTTGTTGTTGAGCTCACTGTGGAAGACAGTGTTAATGAAACACACAACCTACAGCAGCTGACATCCTGGGTTAGTGTCATTTACTCTCTTCACTCAGGACTGAGTCTCAGTCTAATTCACTTTCCTGAGAACTCAGCTGGAACTGTTCATCCAACAGCTGCTCAGACAGTCACATGACTTTAAAAAAAAAAAAAAAAAAATCAGGTTCTCAGTCCAGCACTTCTAAGAATGGCTTTAAATGGCATAATGGCATATTGTCATGACAATATGCCGAAGGCGGAGGGTCAGAAAGAGTAGGAGTTTCTTAAAGAGACAGAGGCCCAATTTCAAGGCTTTATATTGCAAAATTTAATTTCTTATAAGTCATATTTGATATAAGCAGCAGAATAACAGCAACTCAATGTGGCATAATTACTTAATTGTGCTATAAAATGACTATGTTCCTAGAAAATACATAATACTGTTCTTTATTCTCTTACTGATTTGAGCTCGGTAAGCTACTGTTTGTAGCTCAGGTCTGACTTCAAGCTGAACTCTCCTGGTTTGGTTTTCAATTTGTGGCCAAAGTGATTACTCTGTAGCCTGCCTAGCTTACTAAGGTTTCTTTCCTGATGCTCAATGAATAAAAACAGTGACCAGCTCAGACTGAACGGACCGTTTCTGGAAATCAAACTTACAACATCGCTCCTGGATTGTGCAACACAGAGCTTCCTGTTGGCTTGAAGTTCTAGGGACGACAGGAGAGAAAGCAGTGAGACAGCAGGCGGGTGAGCAGCAGGGAGGTCCACTGCAGGGTCCCAGGGTCTGACCTTGGTGGTGTTGGGAGGCAGGACGTGTAGCTGGTAGACGGTCAGACACAGCTTGCTCAAATTGATGTAAAAGTTCACCATCACGTCGCCAGGCATAGGGGGAGTGAACATTTTCTGGAGTTCAAATAACAGAAAATGGTGTGAGGCAACAGGAAGCCGCAGGAACGACAGCGTCACACACACTGGACCGGTACACACACACTCACTGCGACCAGAACCTGCAGTGTTTTCTATTGGAATCTGACGAGACGGGACGAGATGCAGTAATGCAGAATTATGACGAAGGAAAATGGTCGATGAGAATAAAAATCCGAGAAATAGCAAAGAGTTGGTTCTGTTGGCTAACTTATTTCCTTTGGTTCTGTACATAGGCGTAATGTCCCTTGTTCACTCTGTTGTTTGTTGTTCTTTTCCCCTTATATGTCCTTACAATTGGAAACATTAAAGTGGAGGAATTTTGAAATAAATCCCAGAAGTGTGACCTTGAGCTTATGTCCATCAAGCTTTGGTCGTCTTCTCAATGTTTCAAAAAATAAGGAATAATTAAAGAAAAGGAAAAAAAAATATCTGAAAACTGTTGGAGTGGATTTATTTTCAGCTCTTCTCAGTAAACACTTTATAGAACCAGTCCAACTGAATTTGCTCTCTCAATCTTCCCGTCAACTCCACCTGTAGACCTCCATGTCCTGGTAGGTCAGCTGCTCCGTCCTCTCTATGTCCAGATGAGCTAACTCTGCTTTAAACTTCTCCACAGCTTCCTCCCTGACTTGTCCTCCATGATGCTGGTTGTTCTCTAATGTTCTGTCACAGGTGTACTGCAACTAAAATTTAAGACTTGTTTTTTTTAACCTTTTTGACACCATTATGAATGGAATTTAAGAACTGTACATCCAAAGTAGTGCACAGACACCGTCCAGCCAACTGGACAATAAATTTGCTCTTAGATGCAAAAAAAAATCTAGCTAACTAGCTGAGGTATACAATATTAGCAGTGAGTCAGAAAATGCAGTGAAGATGTCTGCATGCGAGTTAAACTTTTGCCTGACGGAAAAAGTCCCACAGGAAAAAAAAAAAGACATGACATAAAATATACAAGACTAAACAGTACTGCCAAGACAAAATTTAAGACTATATTAACTTTTTAAAATTACTGTAGATCAGCTGCTCTGGGCAAAACCAGAACACTCAGATTAAATCACACTCAGCTGGATTCTGTTCACTGATTAGATCACTTCTGAACTAAACTGCTCCAACTGGATTTACCGCTTTCACAGCTGTGCATGAATTTTTGTGGGTCCATCACATAAAATCCCAATAAAACAAACACAATGAGCCGCTCTGCTTGAAATTTAAAAAAATTCAAGGGACATGTATGCTTTTGTGAGGTGTGGTTAGAGTCTTAAAAACGCTGGCTGTACCATCAGACCGCTGGTGGCGAGTTCTGGAAGAGTCAACGATGCCGGGGTGGTGAGGCGGTTTCGTGCTCGCGTCAGCTGCAGCATCACGGCGTCCATGAGCTGTAGAGTGAACAGAGCCGTCCGGTCGTTATGACTACCGCCGTCAGCCACGTTCAGCTGTGCACCGAGGTGCGGCTGAGCTCAGAGAAACTGACCTTGTTGACCTCGGCGCCAGTCTTGAACTGGTAGGTGTCGTCGCGGCTGCTCAGCAGCAGCAGAGCCTGGTTCACATGGTTCCTGGCGTCCTGGATCTAACGGGTCATGGAGAACCGTCAGCCTCCAGCTGGTCTTTTCAACACGCTACATGCTCAAGGTACATTTTCACTTCACAGTTTTTTATATTCACTGCAAAAACACCAACTCTTACTAAGTGTTTTTCATGTTGTTTCTAGTGCAAAATATGTCAGTAAACTTGAAATAAGACAGAGATGACTTACAAGTAATTTTGCAACAAGATATAGGAGCTTGGGATTTAAATAATAAAAAAAGGGGGTGGGGGGGCAAATGTAACCATTTAGCATCACACATGCTTTTATCTTGCAGGTTCAACTTTCAAGAGATGTCATAAAACAGGAAGTTAAATTGGAACGGGGCTTAGCGGATTGGTCAAAATTCTTCGGCATCGCAGTGATCAGACAAAAAAAGAAAATACAGAAAAGGTTCAGGTGATTGGTCAGACTTGCGGAGGAGTTGTGATGACTGGTGAACACAGAAGGTAGGCTGAAAAAAATTTGCAAATGCTGAGTGAATTTGCATCAATGGTTGCAACTGCAACTTCCTGGAAGGACTGGTTAACCGTCAATGACTTGTCAAGGTGTGTATTTTTAATATAGGATTTCCCCCAGTGAATACATTTAATTAAACTCCGGATTATTTTATACTATTTAGTGTGATAAAAAGCCTCAAGGAAACTTTAATTGCTGTAGACAGACAATTGCAGTTTATCAGTTTGTTTATAGAATTTAAATAGTAAAATAATAACACAGTTATGTTGCTAAAACTGTTTCCAAGTTCATGACTCTATGAAATATCTAACATCTTGTTGAAGGAAATTATCTTTGTTGCCTTTCTGCCAGCTGAATGTGTTGAAGTGATGGGCAGTAGCGGTACCTGCTGCAGCTTCCACTGTTTGTCCTCTCTGAACTGAAAGTGCAGGACTTGGCTGCTCTTGGCAACCTTCAGGTTTATGTCCTGCAGAGCAAAGGTCAACATTAAAAGATGTCATTCAGCTTCAATCAGCGTTTCAGGAAGCAAACGCTGTTACTCACTGCCTGAGTCAGAGCCTCTCCCTGCAGAGTCAGCACTCCCTTCACCTGATCCATGCTGCAAACACCCAAGCAAGAGGTCAGCCTTTCACAAGCGTTATCATGACGACACACAGCGAAATGCAAACTGGAACGCTCCAGAAACAAGTTGACTTCCAACATATCTAGTGCCGTATAACAGCATCCACACATTTTGACCCATTTTTGTCCCATTAAAACCATTAAATCCAGTATATGGTACAGTGGTCAAGGCGACAGACCAACACAAAGTAGCACAGGATTGTAGAGTTGAAGAAAAATATACATAGTTTTAAAGCATTTTTACAAATATACATCTTAAAAATGAGACGTCCATTTGCATTCATTCCTCTTTCCTCCTCAGATTAGGGCTGGAAAGATTAATCAGATTTATCGATTATTGAAATAATCGTCAGCTAATTTAGTAATCAATTAATTGTTAACTGGCGCATACAGACTAGACACTCAGAGAGGTAATTAAGACAATACTGCACAAAAATATATATACATTTTGCATTTAGGATATAAATTTGTTCCACCCAGAAATTTTCAAGCCACACAATTTTAGCCTCACCTCATTCAAATTCTGGAAATAATTCCAGAATTTGAATTCTGGAATTCAAATTCCAGAATTCAAATTCTGGAATTTGAATTCCAGAATTTGGAATTCAAATTCTGGAATTTGAATTCCTACAACCCAAGGAGATGGGTTGTAGAAGGTCAACCCATCTCCTTGACCTTCTACACCTTCAGCTTCATCCTTTGCTACCAATGATCAAGTGTCCACTACAGGAAGCCAATAAAAGGTTGGTTTTTTTTCTAATTTAGAAAATTAATTTTATTATACATTTAAATTTTTTAGGTATTTTTAATATTGCATAAAATAAATTTAAGTGGTTAAATGAATGTGTCCATAATTGATTACTTAGATCATTTTTAGCTGCAGCTCAACCCAAGACTTTTAGTGA
This sequence comes from Alfaro cultratus, assembly GCA_903066825.1. Classification (NCBI taxonomy): domain Eukaryota; kingdom Metazoa; phylum Chordata; class Actinopteri; order Cyprinodontiformes; family Poeciliidae; genus Alfaro; species Alfaro cultratus. The sequence goes on along the minus strand of CAEFZX010020951.1, from coordinate 66,415 downwards.
GCAAGCAATGAAAAGTTCAAATGTATGAACACTTTTTAACTCTTACGGGCACATTTCAGAGAAAAAAAAGAAGACAACAGGGGCAGTAAAGACATATTCAAGGTCACTATTTTAGAGCCTTGGCTGTTTTAGATTGGCTGAATCTTCGTGTCATAAACAGACAAAACTAGCTCAGTTTAAGTAACTGACTTATTATTTGAGGTAAGGACACACAGTGGCAGACAGCCACTTCATCACACAGAAAGTCACTGTTATCTAACAAACATTGTCTGCTTACTGTAAACCACAGTTGACCTAGAGGAAAGCCGTGTAACAGTAGACCGGCAGCACGGTTAAAAAAAAACAGGTGGGGCTTTGGAAAGCTTACGTTGAGCTGCCCAGGATGAAGTTCTCCTGCTTGAGCTGACTCTCCAGGCCCGGAGTGGGCATGGAGAAACGTCTGGACGCCTCCTGTTAACAAGAACCAACAAACATTTGAGTCAACAGACCAACTGGATGACTCTGTTCTAGAGGTGGGACTCCAACAACCAGCCACGAGGGGTCCCACAGGCAGGTGAATTCAAATGAGGTAGAAAATAACATTTTTGCCACTGAAAATCTAATAGATATAGTTGCCAAGATAAATAATAACTCATCTTAACATTTTAGTCTCTTAGACTTTTAGAGCCTTATGTGGTCAAACCCCAACCCGTCTCCTTGACCTACATACTCTTCCAGTTCAATTTCTTCCAGTCAAAGCCTGTTAATGGTTCCATGAACACATTTTGAGACAAGAGAGAATATATCTTTAGAGTGGTCACCCCCAGACTGTGCAATGTGTTGCCACCATTAACCGTCTTGATTCTGTGGATAAAGCTGATAACTTATGCATTCAGAGTGGAGTTTATCTATTTTTATGTTGTGTGATGTTAATCTTATCTTTTGAGTTCCCCCCCAAAAAAGAAAAATAATAATAATAATAATTAACTGGTCACACACATCGTTCAACCAGACATAAACCTATACACATATTTTGCTTTCAAACTCCACTGAAGTTTATTTCACACTTCAGGTTGCAACAAAACACACTACAAACCATCTTTACAGTGAAACACTTTTGTGTAACTGTTTTTTTTTATTTTTTTTTATTCATCCATACCACTTCCAGCCCCCCCCCCTTCATGTCACCGGTGACATCGGGCTTATTATTGAGGAAGCATTGAACTAGTGTTGTCCACACAGAAGCTTATATTGTCATTCCCACACTCAGTCATAGCACTGATGTCCTCTCTGTGGCTGGCACAGTGCATCCCAATCTGTTGCCTCAAAACTCGACAGCCTTAAGGATTCTTCAGCTTCCTGTGATCATCTTCTCCAAGTTGTTCTTTTTTTTTTTTTTTAACACATTACTTCTGAACAATGGGTTATTATGTTGGCATTCTTACTAAAAATATATTAATATTTACCCATCCTAAATATTATAGACCAGAAGTTTTCATATAATCCTTTATAATAAAAATATTTCATTCCTCTTTCAAGCACTAAAAGAGAACTAAAATATGCTTGGAGTTGAAATGGTTAAATAATGGAGGTCTTTGTTATTATTCTTATTGATATTTTCTCGGTTTCTTGATAAGTTCCTGAAACTGTTTTATTGCTTGGCACTAAGCTCAACTCCTACCTTGAGGATCTCCTGAAGCTGCTTCAGGACAGCATGTACTTCTTCTTTCAGCAGCCAGTTAAACTCCTCCTCCTGCAGAGAAGAGAAACACACTTAACCGTAGAAGATTAATACAAGCACCTGGAAGCTACTTACAGATTGGAGAAGTACTGATACCTTGACTTTTTTTTTTTTTCTTTTTTCACATTTTGTCATATTTCAACTGCAAACCTCAATGTGTTTTATCAGATTTTCATTTTGGTTTTAAAACAAATTCCCAAGCCTTGCATATCACACAGAGCTCTGTTCAATTCCAGGAAAAGAATCACTGCCCATCATCCAGAACATGTCATCTCCATGGTAACACATGGTGGTACCCTAACCAGCTTGTGGGGATGGGGTTTTTTTCTGACTTGGAAAAAAAGTCAGAAAACTTGAGACTGTGGTCAGAGTTTCACCTTCCAGCAGGACGATGACCCTGTTAGAATGTTAGCATGGTCTAGTCAAAGTCCAGAATGAAATCCAACTTGGAATCTGTGTAAACCCTGAGAAGTGATGCTCACAAATGCTCTCCATTGAATCTCTTGAATTTTTATTTAAACAATTAAGCCTTTTTATATACAATATCAGAAAACTAAAATTACATGTATTTTAAAATAAGAAAATACACCATCTATTGCCTAAGATCCAGTAACCATGTAGTTCTTTAGTGAACGCTTGATAGTTTGTAGCAGAAGGATAAATCAGCAGCTAGACTTCTAGCTCAGTCTGTTCCACTTGAATAGTTTTGAATAGAACATATTTACAGACAAAGATGTTTTATACATCTTATACACGACATATTTTTGTACAGCTTTGGCTTAATTGTTGCTCTAGTATGTTGTTCTCTCAGCAAATGCCCTTTTCTGAGTCTGCATTTTCCAATTCACGATTAGGCGATAAAGTTAATAACTATCTCAAAAATCAATTCATCACTTATTTTCGATAATTCCTCTCAGCCCTAATAGTGAGGTCAGATGTGGAACAGTTCTACAAGAGACTGTGGAGCCAAAGAAACAAACGGGTTCCTCCTTTCAGTGTTTTGCTTTAAGCAGAGGTTAAATTGACACATTGAGCAGTGATTTAATAAAAGCCAGACATCTCAGCTATGCATTGATGTATTTTGGATCCATTGGTCTCAGTTACTGGCCTCCATGTTCAGTGATGCTCTCTGTTGTCACACCGGGCCTTCTGTCTGACAGCGCGAGCTCCTGCTGCGCCTCGTACGAGACCAACATTTAGGGTGGTCTCGTGCTGCTTTGACCGGGAACTGAACGGTAAAATGTCCCGAAAGCGACACGCTATCGGCTGGGTGAGGATAAGACAGCTAGCCGTGTGTTTCAGCAGGTAGTCGCTGTGTGTCTCCCGGTCGGAGGAGCTTACCAGCACGGCTCTTTCCACCTGACTGGCGGCGGACATCTTCGGCAGCTCGGACAGGGACCTCTGCGGATGTAGCATTTTCCCGCGGCCAAGAGACAAACCCTGGTTGAGGAGTTTAGCGAGACAGTGTTTTCTCTGGGAACGCTGCTTTTCTTTTTTTTTTTTTGCAGCCCACTAGCCTAGCGGAGGCTGTGTTGCGTTCCAAACGGTCGAAAATGATATTGCCAATGACAGGAAAAAATAAACTTCTTACAATAAACGTAAAAATAAGGCCTCTGTGACAGACAGTAACCACTCCGCATTAACTATAACTGGCTTTCATCAAAACCCTGCATACGTGTAACTTTAAAGACAATTGAAAGCAGGACGTTTGAGGGACCTGTTGTTGTGCGTGCGCAGGTAATCGTTTTTCTCTGTCCTATTAGTCTTAGAAATATGAGAATTTTGGTATTTAAGTTGTCTGTAAACACTCATCTCCAGCTGAAAGAGTTTAAAAATTTACGTCGCCCCAAAAAGAATCCCAAAAGACAAAAATGTTAGTCTTTACGAGACGCAATAAACGCAGCATTCCCCTGGTCACACACTTGCTATTAAGATGTCCCCACCCACTAAGCCTTATATGGTAAGCCCCGCCCACTCGCACACGACCAGACCCCAGCATGCAAAGTTCAGATGACTCGTTATCAGCGGTCCGCAGAGAATCGATGGAGTAAATAAACTGAGTTTGAAACTATTTTTCCAACAAAACAGCGGCAAAGCGAACAACGCGGTGTGTAAACACCGTTTGTGTGTTTTATGCTGTTTAGTTTGGGAGATTTAGTGGTAAATATTCAGCTCACTGTAGTCAACTTTATTTGCGGATCAGTTCAAAGTGCTTTACGTCATTGAGACATTGTTTACAGAAACACTCGAGTCGCGTGTTTTTTCACTATAAAGTGAACCAGGTCAAAGTCTAGCCGGCCAGAGGAAGTTCTGATTTCCACCGCAGAATCTGACAACATGCATTTCAGAGATGAAAATAACCTGAAAGTTCTGCTTTGGCTGTTTTTGGGTCAATGACGTCATAAGAGGAAACAGATTGGAGGTGATCAACACTTTGATGGATAAGAGACTTTTCACACATTTCAACACATTCTGAAGCGTTGGAGATGCAAAGAGTCCAGCAGACCATGATGGATCCAGAGTCTGTAATGGAGTCTGCAGTGGGTAGAGAACCTGAAGCAAACGGTCTCCATGACAACGTTAACTGGTGCAAATCTGTTCATATGCCAGTTTGAACTACAGCAAATTCCTACTAGTATATCTTCCCAAAACCAACTTCTGATTAGTGAGCAATTAAACTGAAGCAACACATAAAAAATGATTCAAAAAATGAAACCATTGCTTATTCAGTTCTGTAATTTGGCAGTTTACTGCTGTCCAGGATCCAGGAGTGTGGGACGACCCGGAGGAGGAACAACAATCAATTGTTGCCTCCTAAAAATGTCAGAAGGGTTCCAAAAACAGACATTTTGAAAAACTAGCATCTCTATTTTAAAATCCAAAAGGGTGTTTATTTAAAAATTAAAACAAATTTACAGTAGATATTTACCAATGTCAATGACCTTTTGAAGAAAGATATTTTGCTTTTAGTTACATCAAATCAACAACCTGTTTAAATAATGTACCAACAATCCTTGTGAATTTTAATGCAAAACATACAATACAAACAAAAAGCTAATCAATCTGCATCAGTAATCAGGAGAGGATTTATTAAACAGCACAAAATTCTTGGTATTTCTACATGTACACAAAATCATAAATAACCCCAAAACCAAACTGTCACCCTCTCTGTACTGATGGGATCCAGATCCTTATGATTTCAATGCAATAAGCCAGACTGTAGGAGCCACATATCTATAAACCATTTACAGTTGAACGAAACCACTTACAGTATCAAGAGATAGAAGAAGTTAGTCGTTCTGCAGAGTAGTTGTCATTAATTCTGGTTATTGTAAATACAAAAAGGAACCCTATGTAGTTTCATGTGCTATTTACAACTGTCTTCTAAAAACAAGGTTTTCACCCTCACAAGTGTCCAAAAAAATAACAAAACCAAAAAATCTTTACCATGGCAAATGGGAGTTTTTTTTTTCTCTTTTCCAAAATATTACTTTTCTACACAACTAAAGAGTTTTATTTGAAGAGAAACCAATTCATTTCTACTTTCTACTGGAGAAGGTAGAAAAAGAAAACCACTGGAGTCTTTCTGGTGGCCAATCAGGGAGCTCATTCGTTTCATACAAACCAATAGAAGCAGGACAGCTTGCTTCACATCCCCACTGTTAAAAATCACTCTCTTGTTTTTGCATCAATATATTTGTTTATTTTTATATATTTTATCTACAATCGGTGAGCCGTTTGTGGTCATCCAGCATCCTCCACATCTTTGGACTCGAGTGAATCTTTTTTGTGCCATTATCTCAAATTCATCTCTCACACTGGGAGCGGTATATATTTTTATGCCTCACTTCAACACTAGGTTCTGTTGTCTCTTTCATTTTTGAAGAGTGGCTAAAAGTACAGAAACCCTAGAGGGACACTGAGGGGAAAAAAAATAAAAATTCTCATGCGCACCAGATAGATTTTTTCCCCTCCAATGTCCCTTCAGGGATTCTGCTTAAAAAAAAAAAAAAAAAAAAAAAGAGAAGACAAATCAAAAACATTTAGAAGACACAAAACGCTCATTAGCTACTAAAAAGGTCACTTTAAATAAATCTAAATATTAAAAATAAGTTCTGATTTATCATTGAGGGTGAGAGGAAACAACTAAAAGAAACATCTTCACAGGAGATTTTTTTTCACCCCTCCAATAAATAACAATTGTGCTGAAATCAAAAGTCGAGTTTTCCTCCCATTACTGCAAAAAAAAAAAAAAAAAAGGTTCTGGTAAATGTAGAGAGTGCTGCATTTCCATGCTGGAGATCACCAATTATTATAATAATATTAATAGAGCGCAGAAGGGAAGGGTTGGTGATGTGGAAAATGAACCTGACAGAGCTCAACAGGCTGTGGAACAAATCGGATTGTTTCATTTTCATCGTTATTCGTCACATTTCACGCTTCAAACGCATGAGGCAGAGTTTATGCGACATGACGACGCGGTGAATCTCTTATTTGTTTTATTTGTTCATTTGTGTAAAGGAGGAAATCACCGGAAAGTGAGCGGTTTGTTTAACCCTTCATTAGCCACCCACGGCAGGGAAGTACAGATGCGCAACGAGCCACCTGATGGAGGCCGACTGTGTAACAGTTTATGTTCCACCAAAAAAAGTCAGCTCAAAACTGAAATAATGAGCTCTTAAATAAAGATTAACCATCAGTTAGTTGACTTATGTCTTTTGTAAACTCCCCAATCAAACCATCAACACTGGGACTTCTTATAAGCTCCCTTTATCAATACAAATAATAATAATAATAAAAAAACAAAACAGGATTTACCTCCTTTAAATGCAGAAACTAAAGATATGAGAACTCGCTGCAAAAGAAAAAATAAACAATATCATCCGTGGAACTCAAGTTCTGGTGAAAATAGCTTTTACTGCAGTTTAAGGCCTCAATACGTCTGTTGCTCTGTCCTGACACATCACATCCACTACCGTATGAAACAAACAGGAAGTAGCCCTGACCACGCTGCGCCACGGAGACCTACAGAGGAACAGAAATAAATACATCTAGGATTGAAATACTTGAAGGGTTTCAGTATTAAGGCAATGCAGTGGCATGTCCTTGGTGGTTTCTGTGAGCAATTTAACAGTAAAAGAAAAAAAAAATAAAATAAAACAAAATAAAAATAAAAAAAAGCAAGGGTTTTACTTAAAATACACACATGGGTAAAAATGTTTACGTGTGCACAAAACATGACAGCAACACCTCCCGCCACACGGTGGGGCTATACTCCCCTAAAGCTCTCCACACTGGATTTTGTTGACTATTTTTTGAAAAAGGTGTCTGCAAGCTTCAGCAGAACCTCGTTCTGGAACCTTCTCTCAGCAGTTCTTCTTCCCGGTAGAGTCAGTGCAATACTCGAGGTCGCCTTTCTTGAAAAAGAAAAAAAGAAAAGAAAAGAAATCCCAGACTTTCGGGCTGGTGTGGGACATTGTGGGCTGGCACTGGGGCAAAACCAAATAAAACCACTAGAATTTCTAATAAAAACTCATTAGATGACAAAGAAGAGATAAATGATTAACGACTGCGTGGTCCAGAGGATGGGTCAGCTCTCACTCTAGTGAATGTAGGCTCTGTAGACGGCAGAAATGTCGTTGTCTGACTGGTCCAGTGCTTTAGCCCTCTTGTACACCTGCAGGCGGAACAGAGAAACGCTGAAGCATGACCACAAAGAAATACTCAAGTCAACATTTCATCCCCAAAGAGTCACCATTTTAGAGAAGCAATTGCATACATATGTAAAGTATAAATACATAAATTAGAAGAAACTTAAGACTAAATCAGCTCAAAAAGTGAAACTCCTATAGTGTTATTCCAGACGGGGATTTATTTCATGTATTAACTTCTGTTCATTTGGATTGTTCTAGATTACAATGCCTAGAAAAAGTATTCACTCCCTTTGATGTTTTAGCCTTTTATTAGTTTTAAAAATCAATCAGTTTCATCAAAACTTTGCTTTTTGGGGGGGGTAAAAATATAGGGGTGCACAATAATTATTGTCATATAATCATCATATAATCGACGTTAAGAAATGATGACGTCATCATGAATTTAACGTTTTAAAAAGAAGTAGAGACTTAAATTCACTTTTCAACGACATCCTAATTGAGAGGCTCAGCACTACCTCATTGGCTGCTGCAGCCATCGGAGTTGGATGGTTGGCCATGTCGCCCATGGAGATGGCTAGCCTCAGGTCCTTCTGAATGTGTTTCAAATAGTAGTCTGGTTTAAAGTTGCCTTGCAGGATATCTAGAAGAAATAGAAACACTGTTGTGCCCTGTCTGTCTGAACATCATACCTGCTTTACAATGTTCATGCAAGTTCTTACAGCAGAGCTTAAGACAAAATACAAAAAACAAAACATTCCAGCTGTCAGTCAGATGAAAGAGACTCACTCTGACACTTCTGGTCCACAAAGGTGCTCGCCATCTGGCCCTGGCACAGGATGTCCAGGAAGGTCTGCTGTGATTGGCCGGTGGCCTGAGCCAGAGTGAGCCCCTCTGCGATGGTGGCCATGAAACTGCCCTGGACCATGTTGAGGATGAGCATCATCCTCGCTGCGTTGCCTGCTTCACCTGGAGACGCAGAGCCACACGGTCTGACCTCACACACCGCAGGACGAACAGCAGCACATCCTGTACAGGAGAACCTGCACTGCAGCGATCCCCACACCTTTTGGACCTTTTTGTTTGACATTTTGTCACAGCACAACCACACATATGGGGTTTTATGTGACAGATTAAAATAAAGTAGTGTCTCCTTGTCAAGTGAGAGGAAAACAATTAATCATTTTCAATTTTTTTTTTTCATCCAATCCCTGGAAACACTTTGATCTGAACCAGGTTAGTGAACTTTTGCCACCCTTCACAGCATTTTCCGTGTTTCTTTCTCTTTTCGTGTTGCTAATCAACACATCAGCGTAGCTTCCAGAGACGAGCCAGATTGTGGTTTTGTTATTTGGCTGCTAATACCTGGTTGACACTGCAAGATTTTAAAGCCGTCAGTTGGTAGTGTTGGATGTTAGCTTGGCAGAGGACACCTGTCCAGTGCAGCCTACGTACCGAGGAAGAACGAGGTCTTGCCCATGGCCTGAAAGCAGCTGCTGCAGTCCTCATAAACTGTTCTGTCTCCAGCTGCCAGGATAACCAGCATCCCATCGTTGGAGAGCTGCTGGCTTCCTGCCACTGGAGCCTCCAGGAAGCGGCCGCCCCGTGACGTGATCACCTAGAAACAGTGAACGCATCGTTACGGAGATAACAGCTGCTTCCAGCGTTCCAGATGGAACAGTGCGACCTGGTTGCTGGGTTACCTGGGAGAGCTCTGTGATGGTCTCTGGATCTACAGTGGACATCTCTATGTAGCATTTGCCTGGCCTGATTCCCTGGAGAACTCCACTGGGTCCCAACACCAACTGCAACAACCACAGCCCAGCAGAAGAGCCAGGATCACACATTAAGCGGTGGAAAGTCACAATTTCTCAAACTTTAGGGAAAAAGAGTTTTAGTTTCTGGCTAGAGACCCTCCTTGACAAGAATACTAAAGAAATATCAACTTTTAGAATATTTTTTTTCTCACTTTTACTCAATATTTATTACATGCAGCAAAATTGCTACCCCATACCTTCTGATTTTAGTCAGCTAGGAGGTATTAGTGATTTGTTTAGGTTAACAAAAAAAAAAAAAAGTCCCATCTATTTTGCTCTTGCTATGGTAGCTTCAGGAGCAAAGCAGCTTGAAAAATCAGAAAGCTGAGAATATTACATAACATTTAAATACATAAATACCTTCAAATACATAATTTATATGTTATAAAGATTGAAAAACAGATTTGATTTTTGGCAAAAAAAAAAAAACGTTTTTTTTTTTACATTGATTCCCTCCTGTTTTCTTTGGGCCCCTGTTTGAAAACCACTGTTGTAAATCACTGCCGACTTTAAAGCAGCAATATATAACATACATTTTACATATTAGTTAAAACTGTCACCATGTTGTTACAGTAGCTCCTCTGCCTTCTTCCTATGGACATGCCATCTGTGAAAATGTTAACTGTAAATGTTCAGACAAGACCTGGTGGGTCGGTCTGTCAGTCACACGAGGCTGATTTATAAACCTTTGCTGACGAAGATAAGATTAGGAGATAAGATGATGGGCTTCACGTGTAAGTATCGGCCGATCACGATCCCCCAAAATTAAGAAAATCGGCGCCCAGAAATCAACTGGTAAATCAGTTGGCCAGTAAATGTATCCCATTATACATGTATATAATGTAAACAGCACTGCCATAGAGGCAATAAGTTTATAGCAGGTGTGTGAACGACCTAATGATTGGGCTGCTGATTGCAGCCAGTCCACATTGTTAGCAGAACTAGAAGGCCCCAAAACTACACTTCACTTAGGGCCCCATGGAGGCTTGGGCCGGCCTTGATGACAGTTTTAACAAATCTGTAAAACACTGAATTTTGTAAAAGTTACGTACTGCAGCTATAAATCAACATCCTGCTCTGACCGGCTTCCACAGCAGCCGCTTCCAGGAAGTTATCTGAGCATGTTAGAGTTCAATTACTCTGAAATGAGTGAGAGACTCACGTCCCGGGCAGCCTTGGGGTCAGACACACAGGAGAAAGTGATGTCACACATGGAGGCCACCTCTGCAGGGGTCCGGCCTAACCTGGCCCCCTCCTGGATGAACAGGTCACACTGAAACACAGCAGAGCAGACATCACAGCCACTGTCATGGTTTCCAAAGGCGTCAGAATATTTGTGTTACACATTATTGTATAAACAGACGATCTTTATTTCCTCATTCAGACATCAAGTAAGACTAAACCTTTCCTGTTTTAGATCAGATAGTTCTAAGTTTATTTCCACTTACACTTTAAATTATTTTTTTTAGAGAATTTCAATATTTCTTCAACGTTTCCATTAATCTCCTCAGTATTTGTAGAATTGCCTTTTAAAGTGAACAACTTAGGTGAAATGTTTTTGAGTTTTTCCCCCCTCAAGATTCTCACAGTAACTTGTTTTGTTGTAATTGTCCTCCTGACATGATGACTTGATATATTCCCAACATCCCAATCAGTCCTGCAGCAAAACACCCACACACTGACACAGCTTTTTCTTTCAAAAGTACAATGGTTGTTACCAGAGGTGGGTGTATCGGTCCAAAATAGAGTCGTATCAGTATCGGATCAATACTGGCTTGGTAAGATTGATACTTAGGTTTCAGATTCCCGCTTAAAAATTATTTTTTGTGTTGTTTCTCAACTTTACTTCAGTTAAGATTTTGGAAAAAAATATACAAAAATCTGTTTTGCTTTTCTATCGTTTCTGTTTATTATGCGAATAATGAAGTAGTTTGTAGACCCACATAAAACACTTAAATGTCAGATGTTTGATGATTCATCAAACTCAAATAATAAAAAGTATGTGCATCGGTGATAGTAGCCCTGCACCAATCGATATCAAAATATGCAACATCAGACAACTCTAATCATTAACCTGCAATTTTAGTTTCATTAGAAAAGAGGAAAGGTTTCCACATATTACGGTTTTTATTCCAGAGTTTATCTACAAACCATAATCTGGCTTTTTATGTTGTTTGTAGAGTTATGTCCTTTTCCTTGCAGAGTGGCCTCTCAGCCCATGTTGGTACAGAACAGGTTTCACTGTATCCATCTGCAGCAGCAGATATTATTACCACAACATTTAGGTTCTGAATGTCGTTGAAGAGCTGATGCGTAGATCTAGGTATTGACTTTCTGAAAATATTGACCGGCTTTTGAAGCTTTGACCAACTGTTACATGACAGTACCTTTTCTGCAGTGCGATTCCACACAGTGACAACATGGCCCATTTTCAACAAGTTGGAAACGATGCCACTACCCATGAGTCCTAGACCCAGGAAGCCTATCCTGCAGAGGGATGAGCCAGAATGCAAAAAGTCAACATTATGGATAAAAAAAATCTCTGCAGTTTCCAAATCAAAGCTTTCATTTGGCTTCTAGATTGGAAGTGCCACAGTACCTTTTATCTGTGGGTGTGATACTGCCATTAATAGCTGTGCTGTCTGCTGCTTGGATAGAAGTTGAACCTGTGACCTGCAGAAAAAAGTCCCTGTTAATGTCACAGTGAAGATTGAGTTGTTTTTTTTATTATTATTTTAATTTACACCTTCCTTTACCTCCTCGATGATTTTCAGCCGCTTACTAATCGGTTCCATTGATGAGGCTGGCTGTAGAGAAAAATACAAGGATCAGTACACACAAAGATAACGCTAAGCTGGAACATCAAATTCACAACTGGGTTGTCAAAACTAGTCATGCTTCACATAAAACAGCTAAAGACATGTATAACATCATCCACTCTTTGTATTTATAAGGTTGACTGTTTTAGTTATTGATTTGTATGGATTAAGTCTGGAAGTAGCAGGGATTCTGCATGAGTCTTTGATGAGAACAGTCTGAAGCTGACAGCTGATGGGACATCTTGCGTAGGTTTGGTGGACCAGGGACACATCATAGCTGTGTGTGTGTGTGTGTACTTGGTTAGCTATTCTTCTTTGGACCATTGCTGTCGTTTTTACTAACCTTCTGAAGATCAATTAGTCATATGGGGACCAAAACATTATACAATTCTAATACGGTGGTCCCCATCGTTTAGGGTCAAAGGCAAGATTTAAAGATATCGTGCGAATGAAGTTTTGGTTAAGTTTAGAAATAGAGGAAGTGTGGTTAGAGAAAATGTCTGGATTACTCCTAAAATGAGCATGGGTAGAACTACAAACACGGGTGTGGATGGTATCAGGGGCTGAATACCAATGTACGCTACAGTTTTGGGATTCTTATTGTGAAAAATGTTTTAAAAACAAGCTTCATCTTTGTGTTTTCTTCATTCAAATCTCACCAGAAGAACTAACTCGAAGGGGTGTGAATACTTTTTCAAGGCATAGTAAATAGGTAATGATGTAAAGTGGACTGTGTTGTTTCCTCTTACCTTTTCGGACTGACTGAGCAGGAAGTGATGGAAATGTGGGTCATCCTTGACAGGCTGGAAGGCAAAGAGCTCAGTCAGACGGTGTGTGTGTGTGTGTATGTGGGTGTGAGAGAGCAGAGAAAACACCAAGCGGGGAGGGAGAAAACACAGATTCAAAACGTTCAACCAGAGCAAACCAAGGTGGGGGTTTGGTTAGATCCCAGTTTGTCTCAACTTCTTCTCCAAACCATTCAGAAAAAAGTCAAACAGGAGCTGAGAGATTGAAGATGTGTGTAATAACACGGGCCAGGAGATGTTTGGAACAACACATGTCCCTCCAGCTTCAGCACTTCCTGTTTCTGATGCTTTGCTCTGCTCCTGCTGTGTGTGGATGATGATCTGTCTGTCCCCAGCCCTGCCGCATAATGTTAGATCTTCCAGGTCTTTTCCACTGAACGGCTTCCAGTTCTTAACTGGTTGTATTTGGAGCAGATTTATGCCATCTATGTTTGATATTTGTGTATGTGTGTGCTGGTTGCAGAAATTCATGTTGGTGTTCATGGAGTTGGGATTGGAGCTGGTCAGGAGCTTGTGGTCCTGGGCCGGCTCTGGTTGGCTGGCTTGTTTTGATCGTTTTATTTTAGTAATTGATTATTCTGACGATTAATCAAACAAAAACATTGGACCACAGCAGATTTTTCATTACTATTAAGCCTTTTTTAATGCAATATTAGAAATAGATTCAAAAATGAAAACAAACAATTCAATTCCAGAGAGAGATTCAGATTCACTCAAATTATAATTTTAAAATTTTTATGAACTGTACTTTTATTTCACTTTCCAACTGTAGATTCGGGAGAGGGGTTGTAGGTTTAACAAATGTCAAAAGCAAAACTGCACATTTAGATTTCTGAAGCCCTGAAAGAAGACTTGTGTTGACATGTTCCAGAGGAAAAGCTTGTTTTTATTCAGACTGAGCAGAAAGGAGGAGGCGGGGGGATTCTGCCAGTCTGTGTGAACCACTTATTTACTAGTCCAGGAGTTCTTCCCCATCACACACACACACACACACACACCACAAACTGGCCTAATACTCCTTCATCCAGAGAGGTCAACCCTTCTCTTTCCTGGTTCTCTTTACCTCCACTTAACAAATCAGGACTTCTCTTTTCTGGGCAACCTCAAACCTGAAGCTCTGCTTCTGCAGTCACTCACCAACCATGTCGTGATCACTCACCCACTCACTCAGTCGCACACGCACGCACGCACGAACGCACGCACACACACACACACACACACACAACGAGCAGCATCAGCAGTCAAAGATGAGCACCAAACAGGTCAGAAGGGAAGGTCTGCAGTCGTTGGTGATTTAAAGCCAAAGTTAGGGTGAAGCTCAGGTAGAAAAACAGCAAGCAGGGCAGGCTGACAGCAGGGGGAGCCAGGGAGAGGTTCACCTACACTGCTTTCCCATTTGAATCCTGAACCAGGTCCGGCCCCCAGCCTCTCAAGAGCCGACGGCTCGGGGTCAGAGTCAGTTAAGTCCTTAAAGAGGAAAAAGACACATGTTCACCTTTAAAACCAAAGTAGAGGAGGAATCTGTAATGGTCCGTAGCTGCTGAGGAGAGGGGTATATTTTTTTTATTTAGAGAGCAATGTTCAGCAGCAGAGAGCTGGTGAAGGTCGGTGTGTGGAGGGAAGGCATTCAGGACCGATGGGAGGTCAGGGAACTCATCTGGATCAGAGGAGGACTCTACTCTAAACTCAGCGCACACACCAGGTCTGAGGCTAGCATGGAGACAAGATGCCGCAAAGTTTAAAGCTGCAGGATGTAACTTTTACAAAATCTGTTTTTTTTTTATTTTTTGCATATTTGTTAAAACTGTCACCATGTTGTGACAGGATGGTATGAGACAGATAATTGTGAAAAGATTGAGCTCCCTGAGCTACTATTGTCGTCTACAAAAATGTACGACTACCGACCAAAAACAACCAATCAGAGACACGGGGAGGGTCTTAGCACTGTCAATCAACATGTACTCACTGCTAAACATTTTAACGGCAGAAAAATAATTCGCCATTTCAGGAAAATCATTTTTTTCACACCGCCATTGGTGGCAAAGCTAACAAGCTTTAGCATTCACGACAGCACCTGCTATCAGTTGCTGTAGCGTAGCAGAGAGCAATGGGGATAGGTGATGAGCAGCACCACACGGAGAGTGATTGACAGCAGTGAGACCCGCCTCCTGGCTCTGATTGGTTGTTTTCGACAACCAATCAGAATTGATTGTCATTAAAAAAATATTGTTTTAATATTATCTGTGAAAATATTAAAACAATATTTTCACAGATTATTAACAGGTTTTCTGAGCCACATGACAGTAGCAGTGGTGGAAGGATAACTTCACATCAATATGTTCTCTTAATAAAACTATGAAAACATGTCATGGATGATCAACCATGTCCAAGATTGACAGAAAATCATTTTAGAATTATTAAGTATGTTATAATGAAACAAGACGAAAAGCCTGAATTTAAGAAAATAAAAAAATGGACCATAGCTGTAAAATAAAGGTTTATTTTTACCATTTCACTTTTTCTGTAAGACTATAGTTTTTAAGCATGAAGCATTTTCTTCACTCGACACCGTTGGCTTTCTGGGGCACCACTGACCTTTTCAGAGGGGTCCTTCAGTGCACTGAGGTCCTCGTCGTCCTCCTCTAGAATTTTCAGTGGCTTGTTGGAGGCTTTTTTTCCTTTAGAGTCGCCTTTGCCCTCAGAGTTCTGCCAGAAACACACACCATCACTTTCAGCTTACAAACACGTCTGAAGGTCTGAGAAGGCCATTAGTTTTAAATTAGAGTTGATTTATCGCAATATTTTCTGACACAATTTATTGTCCAGTAAAATTCAGAAGGAAGGAAGAAAAAGGGGTTTTATATTTTATCTCTTTGAAACAGTCTTTTACCTTATTAGCAGCATCTTTACAGAGGTAATATTATCTAATCTAGAATCCCCCTAGTGGGCTGGATGCACAGTGCAAATGTAAATATTAAACAATTAAAAATATTTAAATTCATCTATGCTGAAAAGTTTCAATCAAATTTAACAAAACTGTCAAAAAAATTGTAAAATTCTAGATCTATGGTTTGTGTTAAAATGTTAGAATGTATAATTTGATATAGAAACATTATTGAAGTGTGTGATTGTAATATGAAAATCCTGAAAAGTTAAAGGGATGCAAACACTTTTGAAAGACTGTTGTACTTTTGAATGCCGGAACTAAACCATTTCACCCACTAAGACAAGATGCTATGGTTTCCAGTGTCCGCCGCCCCTCCCCTACCTGTTCCTTTCCTTTGGCTTTCTTCAGGTAGTCCTCTACGGCATCAACGGCCTGCTGGAAACGCTTCCCTTTATTAATCTTGATCATCTCCTCTTTGTGGGGGTGGTAGGGCTTCAGTTGTTCCACTTTGATCCAGGCGCTGGTCAGAGAGACAAGAGCTACTGTAGCACATCTGGCACAGAATGTAAAGCATGTGGAAACCAGCGCAGGTCCTCCTACTTACTGGTCTTCAGTTCCAAAGAATTTCACAAAGTGGCATTTTTTGCCCCGGGGCTTTTTCAGGTCCTTGGGTGGACTTACTATCTGAAACACACAGGAATACGTCTCAGTAAGTAGTGAATGGTGTTGCAGCACTAGTTTGAAGGTAATGTAGAGGAGTCGTCCCTCACCTTTCCTGGCCATGGGGGATAACGGCCCAGCTTGCCCCTGAAATAACAACAACAGATATTAGTGGAAATATTCTCTGTGGAGCTCAAATGTTTCAAACATTAAAACAAATTTCTAGATAAGCTGCTGCAGGCCTTGGGCTCAGATTGCTGGATACTTACTCCCTAAACTCAACACTTGAAGCTTAATCTCTCCTTAGCAGAGGGATTTACCAAACTCTGATAAACTAGACTCTTTTTGAGGAGCCAAGAAAGTCATTAGCCACATAATCAGCATTGTTACAGCAATACAACTGAAAAATCTACGCTTTGTTGTCGCCCCCAAGCTCCACTAGCAGCTAACTATTTTTCCTTTCGTTTTTATTTGGTTTTTCTAAGAGTAAAAATGTGTCAGGACATCAAACAAACCTTAATATGATCTGACTAAACATAAGCTGGATGGGTTACGTTTGGCAGCAATGACTGGCCATAAGTGTTTGTGATAACTGGTAATAAGCTCTGATTACATACATCAGTGTTGAGGGTCTTTAACATGAACAATTTGTTTAAGTTCGTGTTAGTGGTGAACCGATTGCACTTTACTGGTCAACTGCAGATTATGGATCTTTAAAAACCCTGACCTGCCGATTCTCATTTTGGAAAGTAATTGTTTTTGTCTGAAATGTTGCCAAATATAGAAAGAAAGTCACTGAGCTAATAACAGTGGGGTGACTGTTAACTGATAACGTGTGGACATGACTTGAAGGAGATTTAAGTCCAGACTTTGACTAGGCCACCCCAAACCTTTCCCTTGATTTTCTTTTGTAAACAGAGATTCTTTCTTTCTTTTTTTTTTTTTTTTACTTTAACGAATACAAGACAAACTCTACAGGCTGATTTTCAGCATTTAAAGGGAGCTGATTAATTGTTCCAGAATTTAAAACGAAGTGAAATAGGCACCAGTTCTACAGCTGGCTTCATGGGCTGATTACTGCAGTCGGGATATAGAAAGGTTTCAGAGGCCCAAACATGATTCTGTCACAGTAACCATAAATTAATAGTTTATTTGATGAACTAATAATTTAGAACTGTTACTGTCTTTGTGCTTTAGGTTGATAGCAAATACAGAACCCCAGAAAATAAGTACTCTATGATGTTGAAGGAAAAAATAAAGATGTTTTTTTTTTTTCTATGCCTGTCTCTGTCTCTTTAAGAAGCTAATACTCTTTCCAACACTCTGCCTTCAACAGATCATCACAACGATGCTCCTCGTTTCCCTGTCAGTGATTTTTTTGAAAAGCAACTTTGTTTACAGAGACTTTATGATCCAGTTTAATTATTGTTATTTTGGCCGCTTTATTGGCTTTGTATATTTAAACTGTTTCTCAGTTTCACTGCTAGACCTTCTTTTGAAATTAAACAGTTGTTTTGTTTTGTTTTTTTCTTTGAGAAGGTGTATTTGCATTAACATGTCATTATTGTTGTAGTAGCTGAAAATGGTCTCAAAATTACATTATCGTCTATCGAAACAATTTCTGGGGCAATTTATCGTCCAGCGAAATGTGTTATATACATGAGACACTAATGCTCATCTTAGAAGAAGTGTGAATACGCAATCATACGTTTGTTTTCACGTTCTTGTGTAATACTTGAGGCAACAGTGGTAGGTGTCCAATCTGTAACCGGTGGGTTGCCAGTTTGAACCCAAGCTCAGTCATCCTGTCCCTGGGCAAGACATTTCACCAGCTGGTGGCGGTCGGTGGTAGCTGCCACAATGTCAATGTAGTGTAAAGCATTTTAGGATTCTCTGGACTTCAACACTTTACAAGTACAGGCCATTTACAGTCATCATATCATAATATTTTTGTCATGCTTATGAATTTTTGGGTAGCATCCGTACATTTATTTTCAGGGTCCTGAAAATAAATACAAAGCAGAGGTGGATATTTCAGGGTTTAAGGTTGCATACACAGTCAGGAGATGTGATAAGAGTTTTTAGAGTAAATGAAGGTGTTAGTGCGCGTGCTGATCCATGGTCTGGTGTTTCTGTCCCACTGGACAGAAACAACTGGTCGTCTAGAAAATGTGTTTGCAGAAGTCTGGTCAAAGTCTGACTCTTTCACAAGGCCGTGTCTGCTTTAACTGCCGCTTCACGGGGTTTGGCTTGATCAAATACCTGCACAACTGCTGAACTTTTTGTTGAAATCGAGAGTCCGTCTGACAATAAGACCTAACTTTCCCCACTAAACGATACCAGTTTCCCCAGGCGCTGAAATGAAGGAACTCGGAGGCTGGAGGGAGTAAACAGCAGTCAATGTTGTCATGGCTTCGGTAGCACGTGACCCACTCTGGCTGCTAGCTCAATGTTTTACCCAAACAAGAGGAAAGAGTCTGTGGCGCTTCACGCCGTTTTCTACTCTACTGCCTGAAAGTCATTTTACACAAAGAGGCGCATGTAAATAAAACAAGAGCTCGTGCTAAGTTAATAACACGGAAACAGGGCAGGCGCAAGGTCTAACGACATCCGCTACTAGCTATGATGCTAGCACAACTAGCACAACATGTCAACAAGAAGACATTCATAGTCGAAGCTTTACAGATTCAACCAGCAGTTAGTGATTCTGGAGGACAAAACGACACGTCGTGACCGAATAAAGTAACTCTGCGAGCTTCACACCCTGTTCCAGTAGTTGCTCCGCTAACAGGGAGCTAGCAGAGCTAGCTCTGCTTGGTTAGCAACTTGTTTGGGTTGAACACCAACTAAGCTCCTCCGCTGTGGTAATTCCTCTTAACACAACCAAAACCGGACCTTCTTTTAAATTAGCAGCTACAACAGCGTACTACGCAGTTTGAGCAGAAAAGGGAGCGCGTAGATGTGTTTAAAGGTCATCTCACCACACTAGATCCCCGATCCTGAGATGCACCGCCGCCATCTTTCAACTTAAATAAAACGTCGCACTGAATGAGAGGAAAAGACGACACACACACACACACCCACTAAAGCTTCATCCGTGTGTGGGCGTGTCACACCCGCCCCCTGGTCCGACTGCGTTCACAATCATATTAAATAAGATCATTAAAAAAAAACGCGGTTTGAAACTGTAGTAAACTTTATTATAGACTAAGATCCGAATAAAAGACGCAGTCTAAAATAACAGCTATGGTCAAGTTTTTCCTAGTCCCATCATATTTCATGCTTTAAGTGATTATTCTAGTCAACTATTATTAGTGTTTTTGGTACATTTTACCAAGAGGAAGTAATATTTGATATTTCAAATAGATTGCAAACAAAGAGTCTAAAAGTATTTTATTTACTTATTTATTTATTTGTTAATAACGATAAGTTAATCTCACCCTGAAAAATCTAGAACAGAGTTGTGACCCTCATTTTCATTTTGGGCTACATCAAGATCACACATGTCCTGAAAGGGCCATTGTTCTGGCAGAATGATAAAACAACCCATTAACACACTGTTACAATATCGATAAAAAGCTGCCTCTGCATTTAATGAGGTCTTCTTTAAATCAAATAATGTTGAACATGTTTTCACATTTATGTAATCTGGCAGAATACAGTAAAACTGCCTTGATTAGATTGATGAAATAATATTTAAGCACATAACTTGAAGGTTCTATTTATGTGGCCCTCTAGAGTGCAGTCTTGAGTCTGATATGTATGATATAGAACTTCTTACTTTAATTTTAGAACAATTATTCAAGAAATAAAATCTCATGTTAATGTTATTTTTTTTAACCAAAATGACTTGTGATACTATTACTGAATATTGCAATGACAATATTAATAATAATCTGCTCGCACTTTTCTGATTCTGTTGTCTGTTTCCGTCATTACATATGGAGACAGATGTATTCAGCATTACACTTGAAATATGTCCTATAATAATATCAAGTTGTAAAATATCAAATGTCAGCTATTTGTCCAACCTGGCGGCCTGTGGCTAAAAGAAATGAGCTTTTGTGTTTTGCCTCAAATTGAGAAATTGAGGGGGAAAATAAAACAAACAAACTGACGGATGAAAACATTTCAATCAGTACTTCTGGCAGTTTGAGATTGTTTGACAACTTTACAAATAAAAAGTGATATTCTTTTTCAGCCAGGTTCAAGCATTCACATTGACCAATCAATTTTACAGGGTAAAGCCTGAGTTAGGTTTTTTATTTCAGCAGTCAGTTGAACTGAGATTTGAATTGAATTGCTTGCTGGAAATGTCCTTTGACTGATCTCCCTTTCCTGAAGGCTGGATCACACTTTGGTCCTTGCTTGCTGGCGGCAGCATCATCATCAAGACAAATGAGTTTCTTATCAGAAAACCTACCATGGATTGACTGAATGACAGAAGTGTAAATGCATATTTCTTGTGTCATCTATTGACATGCAGGCTGCAGCCCACATCATCAGTAGCTGTGGAAGTGTTGCTGCTGTCTTCATCTACTCATTCTCTAGCGCCATCAAGTCTTGTTTTGTTCTGATGTGACTTGGTTCTTGTTGTTTAAGCATTGAACCAATTCTCTTCACAAACACTGACTGTTATTCTACTTGGATTGAATGTTCGGTGAGGAGGCTTTAATGTCTTTCTCGGTCTCCGTGAACACTTTGTATGTTTTTTTTTTTTAAAATAAACCTTTATTTGAAAGTAGCCCAACAGGAAAGAAGGGGAAAGACATGCAGCAAATGTAGCCAGGCCGGGAATCAAACCTGCGACTACAACCTCCATATGTGGGTCATGCTTTGCCCCTGCGCCACCACAGCACCCCAACACTTTGTATGGTTATGCTCTCACATAACCTAGCTTAGGAACAACCAGCATCTTCTGCATAGCTCCATGTTTCCCCTTCCTGAAAAGGTTTTCAACCATCTACATTGTTTCAGCCGATAACTTAGTTGGAGCCTTGTTTCCTTTCAATAAGCCAGATACAACAGCAATCTTGCTCTAGTGAGTACAAACACTCATAAGAGCTCAATTGTGTTTAACATGTTATTTTTTTTCTTATTATTCATAAAAATATGTGTGCTGGTAAATAGGTCATATATACAGTATATATATATATTTAGCACCAATCATATCTTTTTGCTTTGAACAAAAGTGTTGCTGGACCAGTTCTATTTCATGTCTTTTTTGCGTTGCTGCAGAGATTTGCTCAAGCTGAGCAGAGATCTGTTGGGGGTCTCTTCTTGCTAAAAGGGCGTTTCTTTAACCTTCGCAGCAGCCCCTCCTCCTGATCAAGCATACGACAAAGGTAATTACTTGATACATTCAAGCAGGTTACTTTGATAACTTCTTACCAATTTGCATTATAAACTCAGTTTGACAATATTAAGTCCATATGACTTGATCGAGCTGGTTTTATATTCTTGATATGAGCCGGATTGATTTCTTTTGTCAAGTGCCTTTAGTTTAGACGCCTTTTGTTTTGGTTGGTGCTATATACATGAACAAATGAATTTAGCTGAATGGGTCATAGTTTTAATGCATTTTTGCTTAAAGACACTAAAATAAAAAGCCAAACAGTCAGATTAAAATATATTTATTTAAAGCTCGATGAATACAGAGGTGGATGAATAAACATCATGTAACCAGAGGGAATCCCTATGAAGTGGAGACATTTTAAACCCAGTACAATGATCAAATGAAAGCAACAATCAACCCCTCCACCTACTCAAAGAAATTAAAGTTTATCTTAACCCATCTTCCCCAAAACCTCCAGTGGCTGTAAGGGTACTTCATAACCAACCATGTATTCAAGTGCAATATACACTATCAAATAAATACATAGTTTGGAAATTTAAGGCAGAAACAAGGCCTGGTTGCTGCAGTATTAAATGAAATGGCATTAATACAAGAGTGACGAGATAGAGAACAGCATGGAGACCGCTAAACAGATGAGTACAGATGGTGGTCAGTGTAGTATGTGAATGGTGAAGTTTACTTTTGCTTGCTTGACACCATTACACCAAACTCCTGGATGGATATTTCTTTGTTTAGGTACTGCTGATGCTGACGATTTGTGATGTGCCCAAGACGTAGCGCGTCATCAATGGAGAACTTCTTCCCTGATTTTCTGTCGTGAAGCACAGAAGACTCTCCAGATGGGCCTTTAACTGTGATCTCTTCCCAATCACACTCCTGGCTCTGCAGGTTAACAAACATCTTCCAGTCGATCAACCCTAGTCGGTACGCCTCTTCAGGTCGCATCTCTTTTCCCGAATCAGGATCAATGACGACAATGGATCTGCGGAGGTGACTTTCCCTTTGCTCTTTCTTCATCCTCACTGCTGCCAGGTTCTTTTTAAGCTTTTCAATCTCCTCATCTTTTTGGGCTGTTATGCTTCTTAGATCTGCGAGTTCCTTCTGAAGTGAGTCAAGCCTCAACTCCAAGTTCCTGCCATCCTCCCTGGGTGCAGATTCGGTGATAAGTCGAGTCTCTTTATAGGTGATGTCAATCTCTGAACGAAGTTTGCGGATCTCATTCTGCAGCCTTTGGTTTTCTTGTTGGAGGCGATTACTTTCGTCACGGATGTAGTCCAGCTCTTTAGTGGACTTTGTGTTGGCAAATTCCATGTCGGACAACTTGGAGGTGAGGACAGACAACTCCTGGTCAAGATCACGCCTTCTCCTCTTCTCATCTTCCAATGTTCTCCTTAGGTTTTCAATTTCAAGCTCAGCCTCTGGGTCCCTCTCCACTTGGACTTTCTCTGTGCGGACAACTCTTTCCTTCACATCCATCTTCTCCAGGGTGAGTTGCTGCTGAATGAGAGCGTTCAACTCTTTCTCAAGCAAGGTGCGTTTGTGTCGCTCTTCGTCAAGGTGGAGTTTGAGGATAGAATGTTCCTTCTCCTGTTGGGGATCCTGCTGAAGTACAACCTTCTGTTTGACAGTCACCTTTTCACGGTTTTCTTTGTCCCGGATCTCCAACTCGTTAAGCCTGACGCGAAGTCTCTGGATCTCCAGCTCTGCTTCACGCCTTGCCTTGCGCTCTTGCTCTAATTCTCTCAGTTGCTGGTCCAGCTCAGCAATCTGTCTCTGCAGTAGAAGGAGCTCTGATTGCAGTTTCTCTTTTTGCTTTTGCTCACTGTTGATACTCTGTAGAAAATTGTTACATTCTGACTTGAGCACAGGGTCTTCTTCCATCTTAATCACTTCTTGTTGAACAATCTTTTCTCGCACCTGAGACAGATCTATCTTCTTAAGCCTAATCTTCTCTTCTTGGGCTAACCGATCTCCCTCAAGATCAAGACGTTTCTTCTGTTCATCAGCCAGCTTCCTTTTCAGAGTCTCAATCTCTTCTTTAGTCTTGGGATCTTCTCTGTACTGCACCACTTCATTGACCACCTCTTTCGTCTGTATTTGCGGTTTGGTTGCCTTCCATCTTTCGATCTCATCCCGTAGTTGACGGATTTCCATCTCTGATTTTTCTGTCAGGTGAGTTTTATCAACAATTTCGTTGCGAAGTCTCTCCAGCTCTCTTTCCGTCTGTGGATCGGTCTTATATTTGATCACTTCTTTGATGATCTCTTTGACTTCAACTTGAGGTCCTCTGTTCCTTAGCATAGCCAGCTCATCCTGCAGGGATTTCAGCTGGAGATCAGCATCTCTGTAGCGCCGCTGTTGCTCCACAACTTCGAGACGGAGGTTGGCCACCTCATTCTCAGCCTTGGGGTCAGGGCGGACAATTTCGCGCATCTTCTCCTGAACCACAACCTTAGACTTCTCCTCTTCCAGGCTCTGAATTTTCCTCTGGAGATCTGTCTTCTCCCGCTGTGATGATCTTCGCTTGGCCTTCTCATCCTCATACTGCCTTCTAAGGTTTTCTACCTCTCTTTCAAAGACAACATCTTTCTCCACTTTCAGCACCTCCTTGATAGAAATCTTCTCCTCAGCAATTGCCTTCTCCTTCTCCAATCTTCTGAGCTTCTCCTGAAGGAACTGCAACTCATCCTCCAACTGCTTCCTGTTATCCATTTCTTTCTGTTTCCTGTCAAGGAGAAGACGGTACTCTGACTCAAGTTGTGGGTCGTTTTGGACCTTGATCACTTCCTCCTCAGTGATCACTTCCTGTTCCTTGTTTTTCTCCTCAGCCAGAAGGGTAACCCGCTTTTGGATCTGAACCAGCTCATTGTCTTTCAACATCTTGTGTCTTCTTAGTTCTTCTAGCTCATCCCGAAGCTTGCGAATCTCCTCCTCCTGACCACGGTCTCTCTCAATGCGCAAAACCTCTTTGACCGTGTATTGCTGAGCTCCTTCTTTGACCTCTGTCTCAAGGCCACGCAGCTTTATCTTGAGCACCTCCAGGTCATTCTCCAGGACATGGGTGGTGCGGCGCTCCTCTGACAGCTTCTGCTGAACCTTGTGTACCTCCTCATCCAACTGAGGATCTGGAACCTTTTTAATGAGCTCCTTCTTGACGATAGTATCTTGGGGCTTTTGACCTTCCAGGAGGTAAATGTCAGTCTGAATGGTCTTAATTTCTTTTTCGAGCTGCTCTCGCCTGTGGATCTCATCTTCCAGCTGCTTTCTGATTCGCCACGGCTCCTCTCCTGGGGCAGCAGCATTGACTGATCTTACAGTGGAAGACTGAATAAGAGGAATTTCAGGTTGCTGTAGAGAGAGATCCATCATTAGTGTCTCAGTTAATGTTTTGTTTATTTCTCAATGTAGATGAAATTTTTTTTCACCTGGCTAAGAAGATTTTGGGCAAACTCAAGATTCTGCAGCCTTTGCTTGTTCACGGCGTTCACTTCTGTGAACTTTGCTTCCATAGCAGCTTCCTGGAAATAGTTAAATACAACGTTAAACCAGGCACACAAGAAATTAGACTAAATAGAAACCTCTATGTTCAATTTGATAATAACTAAAGTTATTTAGTAAAAAGTGTAATTGATTAAATATTATCCAGAGAACACTTATTTCCAAATTACATGCCAGCGTAGAGGGTCTGAGTTTTGGTTCACTACACAGCATCAGTGACAGATTTCCTTTACTGTTTTAAACACTCAGTGTATTTTAAACATCACCTCTGCCTTCACTGTCAGAGCAGGGGATTCCAGTCTGCTCCTCTTGTAGGACTGGGGGACGAGTCCATCCTCCAGATCCAGAATGGACCGAAATTTCTCAGTCTCAGTCTCATAGTCCTAGAAAGACAAATCAGTCAACCATTAACTGAACTTCCATATTGTGTTTTCTGGTCATGGTGGTGAAATCAGGTAAAATATGTCACCTTTACGGACTGCTGGTAAGTCTGGGCATTTTTGGACAAATTGTTCAAGTCTGACTCCTTTCTTGAAATGTCAGACAGCAAGTTCTGTGGAAACAGAGCTGTTTTAGTATAAAGAGAACATATTTACAGAACAAGAATCGTGAAGGGTTCAGACCACCTCACTGCTCAGCTCACCCTCTGATTCTTCAGCTTGGCGTCTAGTTGTCTTAGGTCATCAGTTTCACGGGGCTCATAATTTGGGATGTGGGACAGCCAGGAGTTCAGGCTGCTATAGTCATTCTGGTAATTCTTGTAAGCCATCTTGGCTCTCTGCAGGCTTTGAGACCTGGGTTGTACATGCAGCAACACAGATCATTAGCCAAAAGTTGCTGGCGTGTGGTGCTGGTGCACAAGTTATGAAAATATTCCACCTCACCTGTTGTCGATCTGCCTGTTTAAGTTGTTGTAGCGCTTGTTGAGTTTCTGAACATCAGCCTCCTGCCGTTCGATGTCAGGACAATGCTCCTGGAAGTCCCTGGCCATGGTGTCACAGCTGCCTTTGGCCAGGCGCAGGTTCTGCTCCGTCTCAGAGATCACTGACCTCTGGGCCTTCAGGTCTGACCCCACTTCCTGACAGGACATTACGATATGTTCCTGTTAGCGATGCTGACAGAAGTTGTTTGTCTTCCCAAAAGGATACATGTTCTTCTATTTACTAGTGTAGTGGAAGCTCTAAAACCAAACCAGAATAGAAATATGGCTGTTTTGCCAGAGCAAATTTTATTTCTTAAAGTTTTGAACATCTCTTCAAATTGATCAGTCTCTCCAGGATTTCAGTTGTTTTGTGATTTGTTTGTGATTAAAATAGATTTGATGGTGTCAATTTGTAAATCATTGCATAGAATATTTACTCTTTCGTATGGCATTAAATGTGATTTTTAGTTTTTCCACTTATCGGTTACAGACTGTAACTTGACATCAAGTAAGGCTAAGGAAGCAGTGGAGCAGCAATAAGAAATACTGCCACCGGCAGGAGGGAGTTATACTTAAACCCAAAGTTTGATAATTTTTGCAGAAAATTATGCAGGGATCAGTTGAATTTCCACAATCGTAGAGTCATGAAAGGATTGACTGATGTAATTTGGCGTCTGGCATTTGGAGGATCCATGCCGTGCCATATTTCGCCCACAGGTCTCGAGTTTGACATGTTTGACCTAGTACATTTGTAATGTTGCTAATTTCATACCCAACATTTTCAGATTTTAAACACCATTTTGCCCTGATTAAGCATCAGTTTATTCCTGGACACTGAATGTTATTTTGTGTGCAGTCATTGCTTTCTGTCTTCTTAAGTGATCAAATGTAGCCAAACATATTTTGTTTAGGTGGAAAATGACTCCTCAGTTATGCTTCTATAGTTATGGTTGTACAGTTATGTATTTACTGCCATAATTCACCAAAATGGTCAACACAAAGAAGGATATGTTATGGTAAACCATGATAAAGATGACTGGACAGCACATGAGGACAAAACGGTTTCTCTAGCGAAGAAAATTATGACAAAAAAAAGCAACAAAATGGGAATAGCTATGAAAGTGGAGGTAAGAACTAGCAAAGAGCCAAAATGCCCTACAGGCTTTGCTGCTGTATGCTTTGTTGCAGTTTTCTCTGCTGCTTTTATTCTGCTGGCCACGTCGTCTGCGAAGAAGGCTTAATTAATATATTTTTTAAAGGGCAATTTTGTTTACAAAGACATCATAATCCATTTTATTCATTGTTTCTGATGCATCTATTTTTACTTCCTTTATTTGTTGTTTTTGGTCATCCTGTTTGTGATGAAATATTTGGATATTTCAAATATCTTCCAGTTCCAGTGTGAAGTGTTTTTAAAAAAAAATAAAATTAAAGTTTCTAGCTCTTTAAGGGGGTGAGCTTGCATTGTTATGCCAATATCATCATCATTACTTGATAATGGCCTCAAAACAACGTTACCGTTTATTACAATAATTATTGGAACAAGTTATTCTGTATGAAAGAATTACATTTGTTTGAAAGGTTTCAGTGTACTTAGGAATGGTAAAAGCCAGCTTACAGTGAGTTCTCTCTGCATTTTCTCCACAGAGGGGATGTCAGCTGGAGCCACCTCCTCCCTGGCCAGCGTGTTCTCGTAGGTAGACAGCAAAGTCTTCCCTTTCTGAATAGATGTCTCCAGCTGGTTGGAATTCTTCAGTCTAAAACACAAAGGCAGCTTACTTCAATTACAACATGGATTTAAACAATTCAAACTAGACTGAAATAAATGTGGGAATTTGGAAAAGTAAGGGATAGTGCACATTTGTGCTAGGAGTAGGGATGCACCAATCCACTTTTCACTTCTGATACAGATATCGGACATTTAGTATTGGCTGACACCAATCTAATACAGAAAAATAGTGCTCAGGAGGCTTAGAACATTTTTATTTTTTTTTTAATCAAACACACAAAAAATATATTAATAACTCTGCACCAGTACAGCACACTTAAATACACCAAAAGCTTCACCAGCTTGGTTAAACATGTAAGAATAACACAACTTTAATGTGCTCAGTCAGAGTATAATGTAAAATTATAAATAATACAGAAACTGACAAAAATTAGCAGAATACCTTGGCCAAACATCTATAAAACTGCAATAAACCTTCTTTCAAATGGTTCAGAAAATGCAATTAGGAATCCTAAATACAAAGGAAAATAAAGAATTAAGTCACTCAGAGCTCAAAGCATAGAAGTAGACTCATTAGATTTGCCCTTAGGGATCAGACACACTGTCATGCTATGGGATCAAAAATTTCTAGAATTCTAGATCTAGTTTTTTTTCCACATCAGGACGGATGTAGATATTAATATCAGATTGGTACATCTCTAGCTAGGAGCACAGCTAATTCTGAGAAAAACAGACAAAAAAAGCAGGTCACATACTTGTCCTCGGAGCACTGAAGAAGCTGCTCTATCTTGGTGTACTTCCTGTTGGCCTCGTCCACCTTGCTGTGAAGCTGAGGAGCACTGGGGGAGGTTGGGTTTGAAGCCAAAAAGCTCTTTGCCTCTGCAACTTTAGAGGTCTTCTCTGGTTCAATCCTGCGGACAGTTGAAGCGATGTTCTGGAGAGAAACGTCCTCAGAGCATTAGTACTTCCTAAAAACATGAAGGTGTGACGTCATCAGAAGACAGAATGGAGCTGAGCTCGTTACCCTTATGTCCTGCAGGCGGTCAACGCTGTCCGGCACGGTCCGGTTCTGCTCCAGCGGTGGGCGTACTCGAGAATAAATTTCTTTCTCCTGTTTGTTCAAGTCACTGACCACCTTATCGAGACCAGCCATCAGCTGGCGGCACTGCTGTTCATCCTTGTCTGCAGCCATAAAACATTACATTTATAGCTGCAGTAGGTGACCTTTATAAAAATGTATATTTTTACGCTTTTGTCGAAACTGTCACTATGTTGTGACAGTACAATATGAAACAAATCATTTGTGGAAAAAAGCTCCTCTGCCTTCTCCCAGTGCTAACTATACCAACCAGTGAGAGCCAAGGGGAGGGTCTTAGTGTTGTCAATCATGTTTGTGTACATGCAGCTCATTCTCCCTGCTTCCCTGGCCATTTGCTATGATACATCTTCAGGTGCAACTCTGGCTAGTTGCACCTGTTTGACTTTCTGAACTTCCTAAAACCTTTCATCAAATTTCAGTCAGGTGTTTTGAACCTAAACTGTGTGAAAAATTTCAATATACCTTCCAGAGAGACACATTAATCCACTGGACACCTCAACTGTCCCAATGACACCAGTGTCCTCATGTACACATGGATAATATATAAGCATTTTGTTAATGTATTAAAGAACAATTATACTCAATTCCTTTCAGAATAAACCTTTAAGTAGTTAGACTTAATGTTTATTTACAACTTAAGGAATTATTGCCTTAATTCCTTAATTAAGGAATTAAGGTAATAATTAAGGAATTATTAATTCCTTAATTAATAATTAATTAAGGAATTAATTAATTATTAATTAATTAATTAATAATTCCTTAATTAAGGAATTATTAACTAATTCCTTAATTAAGGAATTAAGGTAATAATTCCTTAATTATTACTGAGATAATTAAGGAATTATCTCAGTAATTAAGGAATTATTAAGTAATTCCTTAATTACTGAGATACATTAGTTTGATTACTAAAAGGTTAACATTGACCATTAGTGGTTAGATTTGTTATTATTGCATTTCATTCAAAGTGTGAATATTGTGATTCTGAGAATAAATGTATTTCCATGATCATTTCCCTCTCGTTCCTTTCTATGAAGCAAGTGCTGACTGATTTTAATAATGATGCTGGTATGATTTTACAGCACAAATATAAATAAAAAGCTTATCTGTGCTACATTGATCAGAATTCTTTATTAGACATCTGTTCATTGGAAGATGTCTCTTGTACCTGTAGCTGTTCCTGCTCCACTCTGCTTCTTCAGCTCGTCAAATCTTTTCAGCAGAGCTCCTTTGCTGGACACCAGCTTCTGCTTGACAGCTTTTTGTTGACTAGCCAAGCTGCAGGCAGACAATACAGGTCATTACAGCAACCCTGGGGTAAAACAACTCATTTTGGTCCCTTGAAAACTCAGCTGAACACACTTACTTGTCAGAAATGGCCACTGCCTCTGGGTCAGTGGGTGGGATCATGAAGCAGATGCCTGGAGCATTGATCTTATGTCCGGTTTTATCCTTCACATCCCATCTGGACCCATTGTTCCGGAGCAGGGTGTACGTTTCTCCGCGAACGATTTGATCCTGCCAAAGAATAAAAAACTGTCACCTTACATGGATCTGAAGGACCTGTCAGAGCAGGATTATACACTTTTTTTTTTTTTAAATTAAAGTTTAGGTTTATTTTATTTTGACTTTGTCTTATTCAGTTTGTTTGAATTAGTTTTTAGAGTGGGGTTGCTAGTTTTTATTAGTTATTGTTTAGTATTATTAGTTATAGTACTCGTTTTAGCTTTTTTATACTTTGACTTTTTTGAATTCTGCACCTAAAACTTAGCCAAAGTATTGTATCGTTATTATGCATCGATTGGGTAATGAGTACTCAACAGAAAATGACAAACTAAAGAATGTGGACTGTAGTCACGATATCTGTCCTCCTGTGTCTAACTGGAGTGTCTGTGTTCCACCAAATCCTCTCAAAACATACAGTCCTCACTGGAAAAACAAGCTTGATTTTGTGTCTTTTATTCAATGGAAAGGGTTGGCATCAATCAAAAGGTTCACCCATATCATCGTTCGTTGGGTGAACTTGTGTGTTGTGACAGGACAGTGATCAGTAATGGGGTGAATCGGTGACTGCATGTTTATTGAGCACATATCTAAACATATGGTCCCATAATGCTATTGTAATAAATGTAATTTAAGATGTTTTAAACATCTTTTACCAGGGGTACCAGCAGTGAATGGGGTATCAGGAAAAAAAAAAATCACAACACAGAATATGGAAGGCAAGAAGACTTTTCTGTTTTTGACAAACTTTATCCTAATTCCTGAACAGGTGCTGCAATGACAAAGATAACCTGTAAATGAAGAACACTTAAGATGGATACAAAAGTTCCTCTGACTTCTTTCTATCTCACATTTTGGCCACAGTGGATTTTAAAGAGGTTCATCTGAATCCAGAGCTAGTTCTGTTCTAAAGGGATTTAAATGCATTATGGTGTAATCCCCTAAGTTACAAAGGTGCTACTCAGCATAAAACCAAGTGAGGAAAGGTGTTCATGCAAGCAGTCAGATCATGGAAGACATTTGAGGATTAAAGCCCTGACAGCACTCGGGATGAGGCGAGCTGTTGGAACAGAAAGAAAAGTAGGCGACAGGAAGAAGAAAATAAACAGAGAAAGAACTCTAAAGAAATTTAAAAAGGAGCCTGGCAAAGTGCATTATCTATTGCGCAGACTTAAATTAGGCATTCTGATGCTGAAAATTAGCATCACTGCTATGGTTAACTAAAATGTAGCTAATATCATGGGGTTTATTCCATTTAGTATGTAAAGTTTAGCTTTTATATAAAAATAAGCTCAAATCCTAATGTTAGCTTAATACTACTATTAGTATGTGAATTATAGTAGCATGTGGGTTATAACTAGCATGCTGACTAACATTTATTTACTCCATTTAGAATTTAAACAGTGTAAAAGCTAGAATTAGCTAAAATGCTGTCGTCATCTAAATTACTCAGTACCATGCTAACCACCAGTAACAGCAATGTATGAGCTAAAATTAGCTCAGCCTGGCTTTCATATAAAAATGAGCTAATAAGCTAATGTTAGTTTAAATGTTTTACCGCAAAGGCCCTATGTATTAAACAAATATCCCACATAATTTTTATGTATTTATCTGCAGGTGTTCTGCAGATAAATACACCTCAGGGACAATAATGTTTATCTATTCTAATTTAATCCCAATGTACTCTTTTTTTCAGCTTAATATGTAGAGAAAGAAGCTTTTATTTAGTACATTTCTGTAAGGTTCATTTTAAAGGTTTACCAGTCCCATATGCGACATGTACCTTTGGGTTTTTCACCGTCTTCATCTCCAGAGTCTCCTAGACAAACAACATCACAGCAGTTAATAAGACGGCTCAGCAGGGGCCACACTCCCTGACAGTCCTCATGAAGAACAAGCTGGATTCTAACCTACTCCTGACCTTCTACCCATCTTCTCTTGAAACCCTGCTGACATACTGTGTTACATGATGAACTGCTTAAAAAGGTAGTTTTTCCATAATGCTGCCCTTTTATAACCATTGGATTTATTACTGTTAAACCAAAGAGCCAGAAAATCTGTCAACTGATTCAAAATTTAAAACACATGGATTTCATTCGTATCATCCATTAACAAACTACAATAGTACAAACCTACTTGTACAATATTTCATGAGTAATTTCAGATCAGCAAATCCAATTATTTACACAGCTGTAGAAACATGAACTCACTGATTTCTGGATGCACAAACATACAGAAATCATCAAGAGGAAACAATTCAATCTGAATATTGAAAATACTGGTAATGTTACCATTTAACTCTGTTATTGTAAAGTTAGCAGATTACTCTAAACCTGACCACACGCTCTGATGGAGTGGAAATTTAAAACCACATACTTCCTGTTCAAAGTCACACAGAGCTTCAATGGGCAGAAGCTTCTGGGGGGTTTCTCTCCGGTACTTCAGAGGCATAACCTGCAGGCTCCGGCTTCGAAGACCCTTGACCCGCTCGTCAATGTGATCCACGGCCTTAGCCTGGTCCTACTCAAACACAGGCAGAATAAAAAGAACCGTCATACCACTGCAGAAATGTTTTAGACAGTTTTTAGCTCCCTTCCAAATGAAGCTCACATCCAGCTCAGAGATCAGGCTCTCCGTCTGATAAACGTCTTTGTACTCTGGTTTGTACTTCTGGTTGACTTCCGTTTCCAGCCGCTTCAGCAGGTCCTGAGTGTCGCGTGCTTCCTTGTGAAACTGCAAATGAACAGACACCAATAAACAGGAATTAGCTTCAGCTCTTTGTCTCTCTGGGCTTAACAGTCCCCTGCCCTTGCCGGCTGACCTTATGATATTCATCCATGTGCTTCAGATGACTTTCCTCACAGATGAGCAGGTTCAGGTACTCTTTCCAGTCAGCATGGACCGCTTCGTTATGCGCCTGATCATATCACATAGGGATTATTGATCAAATTCATAATCCCTATGTTCAAACATTTCAGACACAGACCAATCTGGCCAAACAAGTGAACTGACATATTGTCAAATTTGTTTAATAAGTGTACACTTGCAGCTTTTTGTCTTTGAAAAAAAAAAAATCACAAACTGTTAATTAGTAAAATAAATCCAAGAATTTGCATACATTTTGCTTTGACTAGTTTTAGTCAATACTTCTGAGTAGAAATTGCAGTAGCCATCAAACAAACAGCCAATAACAACTGATCATTTTGTTCATCTGATTGATCCTGCCATGCTAGAAAGAAACAAAGGTATGTGACTAAAATAATAAAATCCAAGTCTTTTCTAACACGGTGCCATGGGAACCGTTTCCCTGACTACCAGAGATACCATGTGTCGATCACAAACATTAGCTAGCAAGTTGGATGCTAGTCTACATATTATTAAGGCAGGAACCAAATTTATATTCTTATTCTAATAAAGAAACATTATGATTAAAAAAAATATATTGACAGAATATGCAACACAACACAAACCATCCAACCAACCACAATTTTCAATTCTAATCAAAATGATATCTACTTTTATTAAACATTGAAGTTAAGTGCTTGATTAAAATGAAAATATATTATTGCCTAAATAACTGTGTTTTAAATACTGTACCTCTATGACATTCTTTGCTGGGTGTTGTGCTTCTATCAGACTGTTTGCATCTTCGTTCAGCTTGCTGATGGTAGACTCCTTGCTCTCCAGACATTTATTGATAAAGTTCTGTTGGGTTCAGAGAAATTAGATTAATGTCCAACAGCCTGTGCTCTTATTTTTAGAGCTGCATTGTGGGTCTGTTCCTCGGGCTACCTCATACTGCCTACGGCGGGCGGGGTAGTCCAGGTTAGCGTCACTCCAGTCGTAGTCAAACCTCTCCTGTCCTTGCTGGTCCATCCAGAAAAGTTCATTGGTGCAGCGCTGCATGAAGTCCCGTAGGCTCAGCAGATGGCGCTGGCGAGCACTGGAGCTGGCCTTGTTGAAAGAAAGAAAGAAAATTGCATATTTTCTGTGGAAATGGTTCCAGTCTGACTTAGCCGTGTGTTTGTGTGGATTTATTACCAGCAGTTTGTCGTACTTGGACTGGAGGCCACTGAGGTATTCCTGTCCCATCGAGCAACACCAAGACAAAAATGGAGGTGTTGTTATACCAGACATGTACATTCAATAAAGAACTGTATGTAAGAATTTATTCTGTTACATCATTGATGTGAGACATTCATCATAGTTCTGCGCTAGCAGATTCCAGATGCAGTAAATCTGTATTTAAATAATAACTGAAAATAATAATTATGAAAGAAATCTGTCACTGAAGTGCATCACATACCAATCTCACCACTTTTGGCTCTGACTACACATCTAAACAGAATTCTCTACAGATGTTGCAGTCAATGCTCCACAGTAAGCCATCGCCATTATTATCCTCCTTGGTGTTTTTATCATCTTGTGACAATCCTGTCAGCTCCCATTGCTGAATAAACTTGAACAGCGACCAACAGACAGTGGCATCCATTATTGTTTATGTAAACAGAGTGCTGCTGTGTGATGTCAATGCTCTTCTTCTGTGTGTATAGGGCACTTTGGGGACATAAATTGCTCATACAAAGGTCTGACTGCGGTCGCATTTAATTAACAGTATGAATGACCACACAAACAAAAAGGATTTCAGAAAAAAAGAAAAAAGGAACTGCTGTGTGAACATAGCCTATTATTGTCTAAAGTGATAGTGAGTGATATGTATCTGTTTTATCCTCATCTTACTTGTGTATTTTTTGACTTATGTGACTTATACTCTGTTTGACCAAACATTCAACATAGTGTATTTTCCAGTCAAATTACATCTGAAAATCTTTGGTTCAATCAGGTATGAAATGACCATTAAGGCATCTATAGTCTTTTACATTTGAGGATTTTTAGCCACCTTAGTTTAACTAGCCAGTCACAGGCCTATAATAGTACAATGAAACCAGTCAAAAATGTTTCTTAAACATGTCATTAAGGTTATGGATTAAAAAAAACCCAAGACGCTAATATGTCACTGCAACATATTAAAGTAGTATGGTTTTCTAAATAGGACAGATCTTCACAAATTTGCAGATTTATGCTTGATTTACAACAACTTAGTCATAGAAACAACAGTGGCTAGAGGTCTGTGTTGTCTGAGGAAGAGCACCTTCGGTCAGTCAGCCTGCTCTGTGTCAGCTGCCCAGGAATGAAACCCACAACCAGATAAAACCAGAAAAACAACAGAATTTAAAGGCTTTCACTAAACATCTGGAAAAAGTCTTGTTGATTCGTACAACAAGCTTTGTTGTATGAATCGATATGGTTCTTTGGTCAGAACTAAAGAATGTGAATCTGTATTGTTTATTTGTATCGTCTGTTTTCTGAGCAGAAAAACAGAAATTAACAGAATTTAAAGGCTTTTACGCAACATCTGAAAAAAAGCCTTGTTGATTCAGACACCTGTCAGAACTAAAGAAAGTGGATCGTTGTGCTGTTTGTTTGCATCATCTGTTTTCTGAGCAGTAAAGTTTTGTTGTCTTTTAATAAGTCTGGTTTTGTTCAGACTAATCTCATGTCCTGACTAACCGTATGTTTTACTTAAATTCTTGAATTTTATTGCTTTAACATCATGGACAGAAAACTCCTACAGACAAAAATAGCCTTTTGACTAATCCTGTCCGTTTATATTCATATTATGTGTTCTATTTTACTGAATTGAGCTTAAAGCGAAACATGAACAGGTTGAGTGTAATAATGAATTGCTCCTGCTTCGCCTTCAGGCTGGCGGTCCTACCTTGTCTCCTCCAGTAGAGATGTGGGGAGCCAGAGCCTCCACCTCGCTGTGGAAGATGTTGTGCTCCTCCACCTCCTTCTCCAAAGCGGGCAGGTCTTCACCATAGCCCTTGTTGTTCAGGTTTTCCTGAGAACAGAGACAAACACATCCTTCATGTCTTAGTTCAACACTCCAGGTTCAAATTGACAGAAATTTCATTTATTTTTTTTCCCCAACCAATTATAGTTTAAATATTCTTCTGTGTTTAAGAGTTCCTGAACAGTTACTTGTAAGTTAGATCACTTGGAATAAGGCAAAACTAAGATACTTGAATTAGAAACTAGACCAAAAATACTTTGTAAGATTTTGTATTTGTAGCGGATGGATACAAATGTTCACCCCACACTAGTTTGTCACATTAATCCAGACCTGAATGAAGCCAACTGGGAAACTGGACTTTTGCCAAACCCTGTGGTGAGTAGTGCCTCATCTTTGCCAGCAATAAAATATGTTAAACATTCTTCTTACTCCGACTTTAACTCCTCAATATTTTATAAGTGTAGCTAACACTTTGTTCACTTCATCCGCTGTCAAACTACAGCAAATGGCAAACTGAGATTCTAAGAGTGCTCAAAGCTGACGTCATCTGATGGAGAAATCCACATCAATGGGAGAAATCAGTGCAGGGAGATGAGAGTTGAGCAGAATTGCTTGGGAAGGCAACAGCCAGGCCAGTTGAATACTAAAGCAGCAGGCGTTATGAATGTCTCACCAGTTTGTCTTCCATGATGTTGCCCCAGTTAACGCTGGGCATCCCCTCAGCGCGGTTCAGGTGGTAGATCCGATCATGGTCCTCCTTCAGCTTATTCACCCTCTCTCGCAGCTGAATCATGCTGAATACAAGAGAAGACAGAAAGGTGTGACTAACATTTGAGGTGCACTCTAGACAAAAAAACTAACACTGTAAAACAAGAGCAGATATTACAAAATGAGAGATCTGGCTGAGAAAAGGCCGAGTGTTCTGGTGAGACAGAGCAGCAGTGTTGAAGCATCAGGACTCACTCTTGCTCTATCATCTCCGCCTGAGGATGCTGGAGGCGCTTGGTTGCTTGGGCATCCTCATCCAGGGTATCGAGCAGCTCCAGAGAGTTAAGGATTCTCTTATTAGTATCATCCTGATACATAGGCGGCTTCCCCTCGTTGATCATACTGACATCCTGCAAAAAATAAGAAATAAAAAAAATATCAGACATGACTAAGTGCTTCTGTTTCACCCTGTACAGGCTGGGAGGTTGCATAGCTCAACCATCTGGCTTCATACAGAGCCCCAACATCACATTTAACAAGAGCAGGTCTGGGTCACACTCTTCTCTGTGAGGATCATCACAGGATCATCTGGAAACCACTTCTGATCACTTCCTGACACCAACTGTCTGCATGTTACTGCTGCTTCCAAATCAAATCGTTTTCATACAGTGGGGTGAAAAGGTGTTTGCCCCCTTCTGAATTCCCTTTGTTTTTCATACTTCAGTGTTTCAGAACATCAAAACAATTTAAACATTAGTCCAAGACAACAGCAGTAAAAACAAAATGCAGTTTTTCTAAGAAAGGTGTTTTTTCATTAAGGGAGTAGTTGAGCTTCCATTGCAAATATGGGCAAAATTTGTCAGTAAATCCACTAATGTTGAAAAAGCACAATTTTGCAACTGCTGTGTTTTCATTAAATAAGAAACAATTAAAATCACACATTAATAAGCTTGTTCTCAAGTTAAGTCAACAAACATGCTGCACTGTCGTCATCCTCCAACTACTTCCTGTTGTGTTCTTTGTGTTTTATGCCAGTGGCGTAAACAACAAAGTATTTCTATTGAAGTTTTGTGAGATAAACCAATTTTGAAACAGTCAGAAAAACACATCTTATCCTGACAAGAGTTTTTGCAAAACTGCCGTGTTTCCGTTAAGCAAAGTATCTTTGAAACATATGGTCAATGGAAATACAGCTAGTGGTGAAACGTCCCAGGAGTGGACGGCCGACCAAAATTAACCCAAGAGCTCATGGACTGCATAGCAGAGTTCCAAAGTGAAATCACTGTTGAGCATTATTCAGCAGTCCTGGTACCAGTCCGTTCAGGTGTTGATGTTCGTGGTCATGCAGGATTTTACCTTGTTGAGCTTCTGCTCGACCTCATAGATGGTCTTCTCCACCTTATCAGCATTCTTCTGCACCTTCTCAATAATAGCAGCCAATTCCTTATCGGTACTGTGGGACAAACACACAAACATATAGATGAGGGTTTTTTCCCCCCAATTATTGATAATGGGAAAAAAAAACAACATAACTTGTTCTCTGCAAGCCTTTAAGTCTTTGTAATAAAAAGCCTCGCTCGAATTGCCTGCAGAACATTGAGCAACTGTTTCCAGGGCCGGCCCAAGGCAGAAGAGAACAAAACCGCTGCCCAGGTTTTAGTTACTTTTAATAAGAATACATGTCAAAAGTATGAAAATGTATTTTTCAATGTAGAACTTGTCATCAGACAGAGGGAAATACTCAGTTTGGTAGTCATGCTAGCAGCTATAATTTAACATTGCTAGCTCATCATTTCCTAATCATTGCTGCTGTTGGGGTCATATTTTATCCACATTTCAACAGAAACTTAATCACTGGGAATCTTCCATGAAACTGATCAAACTGTCCTCTCATTTTCAATTCTGGGTTAGATCATTTATTAATAACAGAAGCAGAAAAATCTCACCACATCGTAAAAAGTATAAGAATTTAAAACAATAAGCATAATTGCAAATTACAATAAGGAAAATTGAAATTTAAATACAATGTACTCCAAACAACAAAACTCTGTCTTGGAAGATTATTGAACAATAAGTCAGAGATAACCTCGTCTTAATTGATTTGCTTATGTTTATTAAGCAAACAATGCGAAGTAAATAAATTATTTAATTTATTGTTGACATTATTCATAACACAGAACAAGAAGGAAGATAAATGAACCTGATATCTCAGGTCATTTGTATGGTTATTTTCCATTAGAAAGTCTCATTTTATTAGCTGCTCAGAATTGATTGATCTATCTAATTCCACAGTTTGTCCAACAGAGAGGACTCCCACTTTAATTTCAACAATATGCTGCACTTAAATTTTTTTTTTTTTATCATATTACGTGGATAAAGAAAGAGAAAAAACATAAATTAACTGTTGCCTTTCGTCCTTTCTCACTTGGTGCTGGGGCGTTCCTCACAGCACCGACAAGATTAGATTGTTCCAAACGTTACGTGATTAGTGGTGGAATGTCTGCTGACCTCAGTATATTCACAAGTAATCTCCAGTGCCTTAGTGAACACACTGCAGAGTTTTCACTGCCTCTCTCTCACACACACACTCAGGTTCTGAGTGGTTTCTGACACCGCTAAGCTTAGTGAAAATACAGGAAATATGCTGAGACAAGTCTGCTGTCATCTGCTGCGCTTCTTATGCCCGTCTCCTCAGTCAGCCTTAGCATAAGCAGCTCAACATGTCTCATTACACTGTAGATACCCAAAGGCTCTTACACCTACAATCCACCCAACAAGAAGCTAGTCAGCTCTGTAGTGAGTTGTTTCTCTGATGAGCTTTGAACTCTTGTTGTTTAGAGATTTAATGAATTAAACTCTTAATTTTTTGAGTTTTCTCTATATATTAAACTGCTTTACGTTAGAGACGCACTGATCCGATAATATTTGTATCGGTCTCCATATTAAGGAAAATTCTAGATCTGGCATCAGTGACAGTGTGCCTGTTCCATAAGGTCAAGTCTAGACAGTCTATTTCTATGCTTTGTGCTTATTTTTATTTTTTTACATTATATTTACAATTTATAATTGCGCTGTATGAAACATTTGAAAGATTTGTTTATTTTTACATGTTTGACCAAAGTAGTCAACCTCTTACTCATGTCAGTTTCAGTTTCTTTATTATTTGTTATTATCATACTCCTAATTGCACTGATTGAAAAAATTTTAAGTTGTGTTGTTTTTACATGATGGACAAAACTTAAATTATTAGTGTATTTCATTGTGCTGTACTGGTGAAGGTTTATCAAATAAATTTGTAATTCAGTACATTTATGTCTGTTTAAAAAGAAAGAAAACATCTTAAGTCAATTCAGCTCTGTTTTTCTATATTGGATCAATATTAAATCAGTGCATCCTTACCTTACATTTGAAAACACTACATATATAAAAAAATCCAGAAAAAATTATCATAATAGAGCCACAAAAGATGAAAAAATAACATGCAAGAACAGGTCTGGAGCTCCAGATTAAACTGAAAGTGCTTCTGCAACTGAAAACTGTGTGTGTGTGTGTGTGTGTGTGTGTGTGTGTGTGTGTGTGTGTGTGTGTGTGTGTGTGTGTGTGTGTGTGTGTGTGCGTGCGTGCGTGTGTGTAGGTGTGTGTGCGTGCGTGCGTGCATGCGTGTATGTGTGTCGGCCCACATCCAGGACCCAGCGCCTCATACACAGATTACGCAATAGCTGCAGGATGAAGAGCGCAGCGTGGAACTCCACGGCAACTGGTTGAAACACTTTAGAGCAAGTTTGAACTGGAGCCCACTGTGGAGTTCTGGCAGCTGGCAGGGTTCCAGGTGGGATGGGGGAAAATCTGGATCCAAACCCAAAGTTCTTTGATGGAGGGAACTAAAGAATGTCAACCAACTGGAAAACACAGGCTTAACCACTGCCACTGCTTTGTCCTGGCATGACGTGGAGGTCTTCTGCTCATCTTTAAAGCAGAGATGATGTGCTTAGTTTGAAACAGGCAGTAAGAAACTGGCCCTGGTTCAGAAATGGCAGCAAAAAGGCACCAGCTCAGTCTCAGCTCTGCTGCAGAATCGCTGGGTCTGACATGCCGCAGGGACTGTCGTGGTTCTGGCTCTGAAACACTGGGTTGGGAAAGACGTGTTGCATGTTTACACAGAGGAAAGGTTCCAATTAGAATCAGAACACAGCAGGATTAGGTCATACAGGGTGTGCCGGGCTGCTGTCACTGGGCTCTGGATCGAAGGCCAGTTCTAGTAGCAGCCTGGACATGGACGCGTTGGGAGACAAAAACTACTCAAGGACATTCTGTGTTGTTACTTTTGTCCTCGTATGCATAAAATCTTATTTTTTTTTGTCTTTAGCTGTTGCATTAACGTCTTGCACAGAGTATGTTGGAATGTATATAATCTTTACCTCCAGCCTTGCAGGTGTTTAGTTCTGAACTGTCAAGGTGTTCAGAAAAACACCTGAACAAGCAGAATTGTATGAAAAACAACCACACAGGGAGGAGCTGCATTATTAGAATTCCTCCTCTGTCAATGGGTGGCTCTCAGGATCAACACAAACGATGGAGAGAGCTAATCTTTTCTGGAAACATTTAGATGAATCAGTAGAAGGACGTGGAACAACAACTCTTTAGACATGACGATGCTGCAGGGCCGGTTTTAATGACAGGTCAACACATAACCTGGCAGGGAGGGGAAAAACCCCCAGGCCCAGACAACTGGGTGTCTAAAAGGACGACAAATGAGCTCCCTACACTACTTCCTGTTCGTGAAATACATCAAAACTGAGACCTTTCAAAAAACTCATCAAGTTTCTTGATGAATTACTACCCAGAGTTTAAGAAAAAAGAAAAAGTAGTAAAAGATTATGAGCATAAATGG
The DNA here is from genome assembly GCA_903066825.1 of Alfaro cultratus. Classification (NCBI taxonomy): domain Eukaryota; kingdom Metazoa; phylum Chordata; class Actinopteri; order Cyprinodontiformes; family Poeciliidae; genus Alfaro; species Alfaro cultratus. Next base: position 24,495 of record CAEFZX010020951.1, on the reverse strand, counting down.
GAATAGTAATTTTTTCATTACACGTTATTAATAAAACATTGAAAACAAAACAGAATCAATCAGAACTGGAAACAGCAGGAAAGCAGAAATTGGTATTGGCCAGGAAAGGCCTGATTGGTCCAGGTCTAAGTGTTGATGGATGTTTGGGAGCACGGCCTCACTTCCTGATCAAATCAGAATGAAAAAAATAAGTCTGGACAATTTAATGTTCATTTAACAATGTAAAGAGTTTGAATTCTATGATGCACTGAGCCAGACACTGGAAAAATGTACAGGTGCTCCTACCAATTATTATTTTTGAATGCCTTTTTTGCATACATTATATTTTATATGAAAATCATAACCTGATATCAAGTGAGTTGCATTCATATTTTTGGGATTATGGATATAAGAAATATTCACGTATTTGAAAAACAAAGTTTTATTAGATTTTCTTGGGAACAACATGGAGCTATTGGCAAGGGGACGTATTTAACCTAAAATACATCAATTCACACCCACTGACATACAGGAATCCATGGAATATCATTTGCATTAGCAGAAGGAGTTTTCTGGAGTGGCTAGGGCACCAAAACTAGCTCCAGCCCAGGGCCCACATCCTTGTAAACCAGCCCTGATCATACAGTAAATTAAGGCATTTTCTGACTCAATAGTTACCTAGTCATGCTAAATTTGATTTAAACATTTAAATAATCAAGTCTGATCAATTCTAGTAAATGATAATGAAACCAATTGGGTTTCACCTGTAAGCAGAGAGAATGTCAGCGATGTAAAGATGGCTGTAGGTGCAGCACTATTTTGGGAGGGGCAGCAAGAAATTCTTCTTACAGTCTTTCTATGCTGGACAGCTGAATACTTATCGGACCTGTTGGTACAACTTTATAACCCAGCTTATCAGCCACACCCACGAAGCAGTTAAAGCACAAGACGTGAAACTGATTTCTCTGAGTTTTGTCAAAACACAAGATTCTGGCGACCGGATGTGGTTGAATTAAATCCTCCAGGACCCATGTGGATCCATCCAGCTGAACGGAACCAGGGAACAAAGCAGAGGGAAAAACTGTCTCCACGGATCTGCTCAACCAGAATGACAAGAGCCTGAGCCTGAGCACGGCAGAGCAGGTTCAGGACGCACAGCCCAACCCATCTATCCCACTTCATACAATACTAACTGCGTCATTTCAGCAACTTTTCTTCTATTTACACGTTTTTCTCTCCATCAGTTCGATGACAGAGTCTTAAATAAACACCTAAGCACAAAGAAAAGCGACGACGTAAAGAACAGAAATAAGGACTTAACCCAAGGTCACCACATTTCCACCGAGACGTTTTTCTCTACAACACCTAGAACTCAAACAAACAAACACACGCATACAAGCGCGCGCACGTCTCTACAAAAACTTGGGAAAGCATGTTTTACACTTACCTTGATTTTTGCTGCGTCGAAGGCGTAGGGGTGATAGCGGCGGTCTTTTTACTTTTCTTAAACATGGTGACAGGTCACCTGTTAGCACCTTCCTCTGATAACTTAGCCGTAAAACGAAGCAGGACAGGTGGACCGCAGCTGGGTGTCGCGTGCTCAGCTGGCGCCTCTGTTGTTGCTCTGGAAGCCGTGGGAGACAAAAATGTCCTCAAGAGTCTCAGCCTGCCCCCTCCCGCTGTCACTGCGCGCACAGTGATAATGGACCCAACGCCACCTGTAACAGTCACTTTTAGTGTTCTCACACCCACTCTGTACACCTGGCAGCCAGAACGGGATGGGCGGGGCCACAGACTGCAGAGAAAAGCGGAGGGAGGAAAATCAACAGGGTCCTCATGCATAAAGCGAGCATGCGCACAAAAAATTTCAAAGTTCGCGTAAATATACGCACACGTCAGAGATCATATTGATCTGCTGAGAAATATTGATGATGGTTTATGAGCGTTTAGATTGCTCAGACTGATCATCCTGGAGCTCTGAGCACAACTTAAAGAGCAGTACGGTACCGGTACTGGTACCGGTCCAGCTGCAGTCATCCTTCAGTCGAGCCGCCCGCTTTGTGAATGCGCCATATGGACATAAAGCATTGTACTATTTAGAATAAATGTCAACATTCCCACTCAAAGGACTCTCTACTGTCTGTCTTTAAATCTTGGCTGAACGCGCTACTGTTCAAACAGGGATTTGCTCTTGGATTTCTTTATTTTTTTAATTTGGATTTTTTTTTTTCCTTTAAAATGTGTTTTTATTTTTGTGAGGTAACATAATGTGTCCGCAAAGCACCTTTTAATTAAAATATATAATAATTATTATTATAAATACGTATACTGCTTCGAACAAGGACGTTGCCATGGTTATTGCATGGTTATCCGATTATTTTGTGCGTCACGCTTTTCTAAATTTTTCCGTACGCCAAGTTTTAGTGTGAAAACTGCACTCTCTTTTATGCATGAGGCCCCAGGTGTTTATATTTTCTGACCAACATCAATGTTGCTGGACATAAACAGCACAATATTTTAGTATTGATCTGATACCAAGTAAATATGGTATCAGGTATGGCTGATATCATTACCAATCCTTTTTGTTATTTATATATCATCAAACTTCTGACCTTCAGGTGTTTTTGTGCTCTATCCTTTGAATTATTGTTATTGAAACCTTAGAAAGACTTTGTAGGTGTGTAAAAAACACTTTAATAATATACTAACATAATAATCCAAAACAATAGAAAAACAAAACAAATTTGTCTACATTTTTTCCTAAATAAGTCAAGTGCAAAATATTAACATCTGAGAGAAAATAAAAGCAAAATCTTATTGAGATAGAGTTGAGAAGCTACAACACAAAATCAAGAGGAGATATTATATTAATCCAGGGGTTCCCAAAGATTTTCTGATGAAAATCCTACAGAACAACTGCTGGAAAAAATCTAATTCACAAACAGCAGAACACACACACACACACACACACACACACACACACACACACACACACACACACACACACACACACACACACACACATATATATATACTGTATATGTGTATATATATATATATACACTGTATATACGAACAGACCCCTGTTGGTTGGAGCTTTGTGTGTGTGTGTGTGTTTCAGTGTGTGAGCTCTGTTACTGGGGGCGTGCCATTCAGGACTGCACTGGCCCAACCAGTCAGACTTGAAACAGGGCGTATTTACTCTTTACTGAAAAATGTCCCTGTGTGTGTGTACATGTCACAGTGATTCTACAACACTGCCCATTGGTGAAAATATACCGCTAATACAGTAAAAGTTAAGTCAAAGCACTTTATAGATCCGATTACAAACTCTTCTTCCAATTATTGCACCAGTCAGATTCATAAGCTCACATGGATGTTTAAAGAGCTGACTGGATTAAAGTTTCCGTGTTGATAATCCCCCATCCTGCACAGAGTACTGAGAATGAGATGGCATGAAGGACTCGGTTTTAACAGGAAGAGACTTCCACAGAACTGGAAGTAGGATTATTGGCCATCAGCTTTGAGCGGCTGGGGGTCAAGAGGTCAAAAGAGAGAGTTTGCAGTTTTTAAGTTGTGGAAGCTCACCTAGCAATACTGTGATGTTTACTAAATTTTCAATGCATATTAACTGAATTATTTTTCATATTCTGCTGAAAAAAGAAAACAGGTCATTCAACTTTTAAAAAGTTAGTTAATATGTTACAAGTTATCAATTTAAGTTTATCCAAGTAAATATGTTAAGCTTATTAAGTTGTCATGTTAAACAAATGTAAATAAATTCAGTTTGACAAACTTGCTTTGATGGAACAAATTAACTAAATTTTATTGAAGTTGCAGCTCCATTCTGTCTTTTTAGTGTATTGTGTTTGTGGTATGTGGGTTTCCAGCCCACATGTGTCCTACTATAACAGTATAATTAAACCTAAACTGTAATTTTGCATGGACTTAAAATTTTCCCCAGTCATCACAACTTTTTCTTGCAAACCTGACCAATTTCCATAATGTTTTCTATATTTCCTCTTTTTTTTGACCAATCACTCCAACTCAGCTGAATTTGGACCAATCCCCTGGCCCCCATCTAATTTAACTTAATGACGTATTTTGAAAACTGAACCTGCAAGAAGAAAGAAAGTGTGATGCGAAGCTGTAACATTTGCCTTATTTCATTTTTGCAAAACTCATTTTGAGATGTTCTGTAGGATTTGCTTCTACTGTGTAAACACTTCATTTGAACTTGAATGACCAATATGGAGTGTTCTGCTTTTGCACTTTAAAAAGCAGGTCAGGGTTTCATTTGTATTAAGGTGCTACTTCAAGAAGGTACTTGAAAATGTTATTTGTGATTTAAATATTAACTATGTTAAAATCCAGTCTTTTCTTTGAAAGGTAATTTGCAGGAATTTAATTATTTTGTAAGATTATATTATGTCAAAAATAAAACTACAACTTTGACTGCAACTTTTTGAAAACAGTGCCACAAAATTTGTCAATTTAAGCCACAACCATTGCAAAAAACAAACAAACAAAAAACAAAAAAAAAACAAAAAACATTGCAACATCCTGGGTGGACTGATTTATGGCAGCTGTGGCCTCCCGTACATTATGCCAATAATGTACAGGATGCCACACCTGCAACAGTGTTCCAAGAGTTGAAATTAAGAATCAATTTGAGAAATTTGCTTGAATGTTTGTTTATATAGTCTGTGTACACTTTCTTCTTGGCAGGACCTCGCCACCACCATTACTTTGCTGCCATCGTAGGATGCAGAAGAAAAGCAGGTAAACAACACCGTAGATGTAGCGATCATGTTGCAGCAGTAGGAGGAGGAAATATTGGCAAATGGGCCTGGCACTCTGTTCCTTTGTCGCACACTTTCTGTTTGGTGTAAAATACCAAGTCTGTTCAAGTCAAAGTGCAGCGACCACCAGGTAGTAAAGTCAGAGTAAATTGAGAGTGTTTTATGCAGCAAGTCGAGTCTGACGTCATTAAATTTGTGTCTCCAACCAGACTTGATTCTAAGCCACATGACTCAAAAGAGCATTTTCCTTCTTCTCCTCTTATGTTTCTGTTCTCTGTGCATTTTGGTTTTCACTCTGCTCATCTGAAGCTTTTCCCCTTTGGTTTGCACATCCTTCTGTGTAATTTAGTCTCTCTCCTTCATACACTCCCACCGCAGCTCACCTGGTGTCAGTGTCGTTCTCCACCCTTGCCTCAGTATTTCAGCTCCCTGGTTTTCATTGCAACTTGCTAGATTCTTCCGTTACACTCCTCTGGGTTAAATGACCTGCTTTCCTCATGCTAAACCTGAAGGGTCTTCTTGTTTAAAATGTCTAAAGTCTCCACCAGAGACTGTTTCTGCTTTTGGGTCCTCCTTCACCTGTACAATCCATATTAGATCCAATATGGGCCATGTTTCAGCTGTCAGGCAGATGGCCACAACCTTTGGCCCCAGAATAATTTTATAGACAGTGAGTTCCTGACTTAATCAACAGCCTCACTAACAGAGTAGTCTCTTAATGTTCCCTAGAGTCACTTGGAACCAATACTATTGCCCCCAAATTTGGGGCCTCTAGTGATGAGGGGCTCAAGGCTCAGTATAAGCAGCATTTACAAATAGGCTGATAGTATCCAACATTGAATCTTAATCCTTTGGAGTTTGGTGAAACTACCCATGGATAAAGTCCAACAATCTGCTCTGTCTTGGCACATATCCTGGCTAATGTGTGCTAAGTGTACAAAACGATGCACAGAACTCTAGTCCCAGGGAAGTTTTGTCTTAAATCTGCCAACCAGATGGATGCACAGACCATGTCATTAGCTGCCTTTCCACTGACCATACAAAACTGCAATGAAAACACATTATACTTGTGTGATATTTCGCATCACACAAGTCACATGACCAACATCCGGATGTTTGCCTCTGGCACAAACATAGAAGAAGAGGACAACAGGAAGTGGTAGGAGGATAGTGGTGTGGCATGTTTATCTATGACTTATCATGCGAACAAGATAATTCATGTGTGATTTTAATTTAATTTCTTATTCAATGGAAACACTGCAATTGCAAAGCTGTCTTTTCTCAACATTAGCAGAATATAGGCAAAGTTTTACACACATTTTTAATGGAAACACAAATGTGTTTCCATTGAGGGAATGTTACGTCATACCCTCAAGCCTTGAAGTCAATAAACCCTTACATTAGATTAATGTAAGGGTTTTCTTTTTGCAGCTGAAAGGCATGGCAGTGGTGGGTTGACTCCAACCTTCCTCGTTTTCTCAAAACAATTTCCAGACTGATCAACAGCAACAATAGTGTGCCGGTTACATTACCACTTTTCAGGACTCTTTTACGTTGGTTGTTTTATATGAAAGGGGGTTTTATTAGTACTTCCTGTGTCTTTGTTTTCTCTAATCTTGAATATATGTGTTTTTAACATGGAGCATTGTTAAAGAAGATTTTTTGCCACCTTTGGGTCAGATAATAAAGTATCTAATTGCCGTCTGAGTTCAATCCATTTTACAGTTTAACTAGCAGCACTTAGCTGGTACTTTATTCCACCCTAAAGTGCAATACATTCTGTGTGAGAACAGAGAAATTTGTTATTTTACGCTTGTAGTAATTTCTAGAAAGACCTGTATCTTGTCAGCAGTCACTCTTTCCTGGATCTGAATGATTGGAAAGTTCCCCCAGAGAAGGCAGTGTTTATCCAACAGTTCCTGTTTCCATCCCACATCACAGATCCTGCAGAGTCATTTCGCTGTAGGCTCCTGAACCATGGAAACAATGACCGTTATCAGCTGGAGGCAGGACAACCTCGCAAAGTGTTTGCTTGCATGTGTGTGTGTCCTTATTCTCATGTTTGGTTTAAAACATCTACAGTTTGATGGTAGAATCATTTTTTGTTGTCGTTGACACAGGAACAGGGAATCTGACAGTTGTGTGTTGGAACCTGTCAAACATTGTAAGTGTGGATCCTGGGTAATAAATTCATTAAATAAATTTTGGGGTTTTGAGGATTTAATTTTTGGTAAATCTGGATTTTTTTTCTTTACCAATGCTCTCCTAGTGTTCATGGGCTCAGAGTGATGTCAGCATGCCAAAGGCTGCCATCTTTTTTGACAAGCGTGGTTTATAGATTCTATTTATTTGGACTTTGAATTCAAGTCAACTCTACGGTGGAATAACATAGCCAGGCTAAGCTTTTTTTTTTAATTGCAAAAACAAAGTCATAATAGTACCTTTCACTTGTACTCAATTATGACAATTCATTGTCATAATTCTATCATTATGACAATGAAGTCATAATAATACAAAAATAAAGTTGTAATATTATGCAATACTTGAAGGGGCAATGTTATGTAAAATTGACTTTTTTAACTTTACATCATGTTTTAATGTTATTCCATCATCAGAAACATACCTGTTTGCTTTCCTTGATCTCCATGGCAACCATTCAGCTGTGCAAAACACCTAAAGGCGGGGCTAATTGACTTCCTGAAGGCGGAGTTTCAAAAAGAGAGGAGTTTTTAAAGAGACAGAGGCGCAATTTCAAGGCGTTAAATTGCAAAGTCAAATTTCTTTTAAGTCGCATTTGATATATACAGCATTTTTATTATAACTGAAGGTAACATAGTTAGTAGATTTTGCTGTAAAAGCAGTATGTGCCAGGAAAGTACATAATACCCCCCTTTAAAAGTAGACAGAGGGTCTGCCTGAGGAACTAAAAACTAGAAATTGGTTTTGCAGGAGAGGAGCCTGATGACTGAAATGTCGGACTCCCATTCAACATTTAGAACCTGAAGGAACCAGCAGTACATTAAAAGGCATATCTGCAGTCTGAGAGCAAAGTTGTCTTAAAAAATGTATTCTCCATTGTTAAGAGATTCCTGTTACCTTTCCTAGACTGATTGACAGCAACTGTTGTTTCACCAGTATCATCACTGATCTGTTCCCTGCTTCACTATTTGTTTCAGACCAAGATCATTTGAAACTTTTTTATATTTTCGTTTATAACATTTGCTGGGCAAATTACCCGAAAGTAGATAGAAAAGCATTGCATTATTGATAGAAAGGACTGTAACATTGCATGCAGACAGTAAACATTTCAGGGGTTAGGTCAGGTTTTAGAGAAGCAGCCGAGCGCAGAGGGGGCTGATTGTTGTGTTGGTCTGCATCTGTCCCTGATTCTATTTTCTGACCCTGTTCTACACAGATAATGGTGATAAAGTCTCTCCTCACCCACTTTCAGCATCATCATTACATTCTTCCACTCCTCTACTGATAGTACAGCGAAAGTCAATGAATGTGTCAGATCAATGGAGAGAACAGTCCACTGTGCTTAAACATTAACAACATGCCTAACCCTCCCTGCAAACATACCTGCAGCTTAGAACCACATGAGAGAAACTGTTTATGGATGAATGGAAACCAGTAAGCAGAGTAAATATGCTTAACAGTGAACTCAGTATAAAGAAATCTAATAGTTGTTGCTCAGGGCAGTGCTTGAGAAAGTGACACAACTCCATCATGGGCTGTTTAAAACAGACCTAAATTTTATTTGTGGGTTAAAACAGGAACCGTCGGCATTGAAATAGGATGTGAGTTGTTGCAAATGAATGGAAGCTCTAGGACAAGGTGTAGCCTGATCAGGGAGCTCTACAATGGCTGGAATGTGTCTCAGCTGCTGAACTGGTCCAGCAGGATTCCGACTGGAAGCACAGAGACGATTCAGGCCTGGGAGATAGACGTACAGTGAGACAGGGCAAAATGTGGACATGGTCTCATAACAAGGTAGTGAGGAAACTGAGATAAACCTCAGACCCTGTTGAGATAAAGTGCCTTGAATAAATATTCATACTGTTCAAAGATTTCCTTTCTTAATTTTGCTGCAGCTATACATTTGAATATATTTCGCTGGAGATTTCTTCTCTAGCGAAATCTCCAGCAAATTCATAACATTTGCAACATGAATGTTTCTCTACCCGAATAAATGGGTTTAGATCATTTAGGACACGAGGTAAACTAAACATCCCACAACATTCTCACGATGCTAAGCTAGCTTCTCCATTATGAAAACCATTCAAGCTAAAAGTATAAAAATAAAAGCACTTCCGGTTTGGTTCATGCAGAAGTTATTTACTTCCAATACTAATATGACTAAAATAGGAAATAAACATAACTACGTAGCAACGGGAGAGAATAAATTCATGTTCTGCTCTCTCAGAGACTCAAAGTACACAACAAAATTTATCTAAGGGGTAAAAAGTAAATCTTGCATGATACATCCTTGCTATTAAATGAAATAATCCTTATTTCTTCTTTTTTTTAATCAATTCAAACATTTAACAAAAAGCAGAAACATCTGTAACACTTTTTCACAACACTGTACCCGACTGTGAAAACATATGGACAGGGAAATGAGTGGCATATTGCTTTAAGGACGCAACATATTTCCAAAGCAACGCTGTAGGATTAATTTTAATCCTACAGTTTAATGAACATATGTTTATACTGAATAGATGGTATTTAAAAATGAGTGTTTGCTGGTGTGACAGGGTTTGGTTAAGCCCATATTCCTCATTCTTTTGTAAGGTGTGACACTGACAGGTGTGTCTGGCTGCCGCCCGAGTTTTTCTACCTGCAGAAGACTCATCCAGTGCTGGAATGACAAGTTTGACACCCATGGAGCTTAAAAAGGCATTATTTCACAGGGTGGTGCCAGGAAACAAAACAGTGACTGGAGTGGAGTTTTGTGTTTTGCAGTTTCATGACTTGTTCAGGTAGCTCATGATTTCTAGTATGTTGCCATAGCACTATTAACATTTTCCAAACAGAATCCTCATTTCTCCTGATAGTTAGGTTAGTGGGAAACAGCTGACACCAAACAAGTGTTTGGCTTTTACAATGCAAGACAAATAACCGACTTTCTGACCCACAACAGTCCAAAGGGCATTCTTTAAATGAATCTGGCATTTCATTTCACTATTATTTTGTTGCAGAATCAGACTATTTATATAACGACAACAGATGGTTTGCGGTTTACGCTGTGTTCTTGGCCAAGCTCATTTCTACGTTTGTAATGACATGATTGGTGTAAGACAGTAGTAGATCAGAGCAAGGTTATTTTAGGAATAACTTTCAAGTTCCTTTGAAAAGTGATTCATTGTCACTAATCACAATACATTTTTTAAAACAGATTTGCAATCAACTAGTTCATTTTTTATCAACCGATTAACAGCCCTAGTATACCTATAAAGCCGTGTCTGAACAAAATAACTCTTTGACCATCAGATGCAAACCACCTGTTTCTCTACAGTTAGAGCAGGACGGAGGGCGTATGCAGGCACGGCCTTTAAACAGTAGGAGTGGCCCACCATTCAGGTTTTAAACAAACACATTTCTACTATGACATATGCATTTGGCATTTGCACATGGACTCATTCTCTCTCTCTCTCTCTCTCTCTCTCTCTCTCTCTCTCTCTCACACACATCTAAGCAGACATTCCTAAGAGACAACACTCACGTTCAACATAAAACGATGCCTTGCCCTTCTGCTGCTCTGCATTTTTGACATATTATGCAGGTAACCAGGAAACCCCACCTTGATTCTATCAGTTCCTCCTGCAGAGGAGTATCTGTCCTTAAGTGAGAATGATCTTGTCACATTCAGAAACCAGTCACCCATGATGGAATGTTACTCTTCAGCGTGGCTCACTCCTGGAATTATTCATCTGAACACCATGACAGGCCCATGCATTGACACAAGCACTGTACTGTACTGACCATACCTTCAGGCATGTTATCTTGAATGCCTGTGTATTGTTAATTACCAGTACTGCAAAAGTTAGATAACACATATAACACATAATATGGCAATACAGTAAATTATTTAGCTGCAAAAACACAAAATCTTGGTGTGATTTCGAAAATTTCTCTAGCATTGGCTGCTTAGCATGCTGATTAGTTTAAAAGATAGGATGGCTTATGGAAATGATAATAATAATGTGACAAAAATCAATAGTTCTACCTTTAAAATACAGCATAGTTGTTGATATGTTCATCAGTGAATAGTAGCTTACTTTAGCATTGAAGCTAATTTTTAGCATCAGAACACTGGGTTCCAATCGATGGGCAGACTTTGGCAGGTCCTGCTTAAATTTCTTCAGAAATTTTCTAGTTCCTTTTATAATCCCGAGCCTGACATTACGCTATTAACACTGCAGTGAAAAAATTGATTCTGCGTGTCAGAAATGTCCTTTTCTGAGTCGAATTTAATTTCTTTTCGAAGCTGTCATGACATTTGGAATTTGTCCTTATCTGTGCCAGCCGTGCAGCCAGTCAGTGGAACTTCAAAATCACTCACCTGACACCTTCTGCTGCTCGAGCCTAAATATACAGTATCGCACACCTCCCTAAAGTATTGAACTTATTAATGTAACATTTTGTAACATTCCAACTGCAGTCTTCAATGGATTTTATCACAGGCCAACACAAAGAAGGATACTGACCCTTTACAGTTCCCAGCAGCCTTCTTTCAGAGTCATTTGTAAGAAATGTTAAAAAGAATACAACATTTGCCTTCCATTATACAATTTTGCATTACTTTGTGTTGGTTTGCTGCAATGAATTCCAATAGACCACAGAGGTTTGAGTCTGTAACATGACACAAAGTTAAAAAGCTTTGAGGGGATGAGAAGACTTTTTCAAGGTTTGGTATCTTATTATACAAGGATATTAAATACAATATTTTTTCAATTTAATACCACTTAGTTCAAAATTAGCTATAAATAGCACAAAATTAAAGAACAGCACATGCCTGGTTCATGTACTTAATCTTAATACGAGGATCCAATGGCTCTGCATGGAATTCAAAACAGATCCAAGGTCAAAGTTCTGTAGGAAGCGAAGGCTTTCCTGGTCCTCACTAGCTCTACGAGTTTGGTTTAGAGGTGTGAAAATGTCTGGGTTAGGCATAAATCCAGTCACTAAAATGAATGGAAGTCAGCACTAAGTTCTCAGTTTGGTGTTAGTACAAGGATATGTGTGTGTGTGTGTGTGTGTGTGTGTGTGTGTGTGTGTGTGTGTGTGTGTGTGTGTGTGTGTGTGTGTGTGTGTGTACTTTTATCAACAGCAAACTCTAAAGCTCCCAAACCCCTGCAAAGCCCCTCTTGACAGAAAACTGCTGCTCTGTCTGTTGGCTCTGTTAAGCCATGCAGAGTTGTCTCCCGTCACATCCTGATGTGACTGTTCTGGCTGTTTCTCAAGTTTCACACTTGGCTTCAGATTTTTTGAAAAATCTTCTTTCTCCAGTAAATTATTATCAGTAAGATTACAGGGACACTTTCTGAGTCTGTCCAGAAGAGGGTGCTGCAGTACCATCTGCTTCTGTGTCTGTTCTCACTTCTACAGGATTAAAGTCAATTAATTTAAACACATATTTCACTGAGACTGAAGTTGGACAACAGGGTCTAACCTGAAAAAGAACACATTTATATGATTAACTATGTTGTGTTTCCAAATTATAATCAATTTAGCTCTGATGATTAGTATAGACATAATAATTTTACAGCTGGTAAATTGTGCTCAAAAACATAAGATTTCTTCTGCACTGTTGAAATACTACTCATCTTACTACTTAACAAAAAATGTGCAGTTATTGAAGTTTTCAGAAAAGTTTTAATTGTCATTTTTGTAAATACATTATAAAACAGCCATTCAACACAAAATTTAAAATCTGATTTTTTCTTCATGGCAGTTCGTTACCCAAAAAAAAAAACCCCCGCTTGTCTCTTAACACCAAATTAATAACAAGTAATATTGTTGTTTATTAAACATAAGCTCTTTTGAAATACTGCTCATCTGCTAAGACACAAGAAATTTATAATTGGTAAATGTTGCAAAATTAAAAATCAGATGTTTACTTCGTGGCACTTTACCAGGGAACGTGCTCACCTCTTAGCAACAGATTAACAACAAATATTGTTATTGTTCAAAAGCATAAGATTTCTTCTGCTTTTTTTAAATGCTACTTATCTTACACTATAAATATCGCAAGATAAGTAAATTCTTAATTAAATTAAAGTGGCAAAGTTTACCAACTGTACATTTTGTGTGTCTAAACAGATAAAACAATATTTGTTGTTAATCTGTTGCTAAGAGATGAGCATGTTTTCTGGTAACAAAATGGCGCGAGGTATAAATCAAATTTAAAATTTTATGTTAATTAAATACTGTACTACTTATCTTACACGATAAATAAATAAATTCTTAATAATTAAATTAAACAATTAAAAACTTAACAATTCTTAAGTAGTAAATGTACTACTTAACAAGTAGTAAAATTGACAAATTTTGCAGAAAGGCAAGTATGGGGTTCCATTTGTGTCAAAAATAAGTAGAAGCCATATATGTAGATGTTGTTGGTCTATGTCGTTGCTATGTGACTTTGGTTGATGTCTATGGTCTAAAAAATGCTCTATGTTGCATGTAGATGTTGCGTATGTAGTTAATGCATATGTTAGATATTGCATGTATCTATGTTGCACATGGCTATGTGTAACGGGTATTAGATATTCAAATTAAATTCTTGCTAAAATATGTTTCATAATTGTCCTGTGATGGGTGGTTTTTGGGGCCCCCTACTGGTTGCCTATAAATACGAAAGATGAATTGACAAGATGACAGAGTAATATCCATGACGCAGCTAGAGACATAACATATGCAACATAGACATATGTATCACCTACATATGCAACATCTACATGCAACATCGACATATTCATAAAGCACTAAGACTTCTACTTATTTTTGACACAAATGGAACCCCATAGAAGGCTAGTCACTCCAATGCCTCAATAAGACGCCGACATCTCCTCTGATGGCTGATAGATGATAAGTGATAGAACCATGACTGAATTGTGAATATATTTTATATTTTATGTAATTGTTTACAACCGTTTCTGGCATGGTTTTTAATGACTTAGTCACATGTGATTTTAATTTAATTTCTTGTTTAATAAAAACACCCCAATTGCAAAGTTGTTGTTGTTTTTGTTTGTTTTGTGTTTTTTTTACATATAGACAAAGCTAGCGAGGTCCAATAGAACCAGAACTGTGGTTCTCCCACAGTCTGTATTTATGTGGATGTCACTGAACATTTTGACAAGGGCAGTCTCACTATAGTGAGCATGGAAACTGGACTGAAAAACATCAAGGAGGTTGGTCATTAAGAAGCAGTTCAACTGCTGAAACACAACTTTGTCAGTATTTTCAATGATGAATTGAGGGATGGAGATTGGCCAGTAATTCTGCATTAGTGAATTGTACAGATTGTTCCTCCAATCCACGGAAACTGCCCCAGATGTTAAAGCAATATCGCAGAGTTTCTGATAATATTTTACCCTTACCTGGCCCAAGCAATATTGGTCTTATGTTTGGCAACACATTTGAACCAAATGTGTTGCCAAAGTGGTTCTGTGTTGCTCTTTATCATGCAAAACCATTTTAGTGTCATTGGCAACAATAGGTTTTCAGAAAATTAATTGTAATCTTTGCAATATTCTTTTAGCCACTATTTTCAAGGGGGTGAATGGAGGGGGGTTAGGAGCATGTCACTGTCACAATTCCACTGATAAGCTGGGAATATGTCAAAAAGATGTACACAGTTCATACAAACCCCCATGCTTTCAAAAGGAAATGTCTTTTAGATAAGTTCTATCAACCTGAGCTGCTCTTAATGTTGTGGGATAGTGTAGACCAGGGGTGTCCAAAGTCGGTCCTCGTAACGCACCCATTCTGTTCAGACAGATCCTGGAAGTGGTAGTAACAACCTTCTCAGCATGTCAGTGTTCTCCTAAGGCCTCTAATGAGGCTTCATTCGATCCAGGTGCGTTAAGCCAGGGAGAGAACTAAAACACGCAGGATGCCGGCCCTCGAAGACCCACTTTGGAAACCCCTGGTGTAGACGTTTGAGCTAACACTGTCTGTCCAAATTTCAGTTTACACATGCGGGCTGATTAGTCTGTGCCCTTGAAAACCTGTCCAGATGCTTCCAGATGGCATCTCTGTAATGCTACAGGCGGCTCTGGAACACAGACGATTTGGCAGCTCTTCCAGGATCTGTCTGAACGGAATGGGTGCATTACTGTGGAAGAGTTTCTGGTTATTTTAGGATTTGCAGAAACTCATACATCCTCATCCCAAGACAGAAAAAACATCTGGGTTTTCTAACTCTGTTGTCATTTTTAGTTACGTAAGACAAAATGAACTGCCACAACAATACTGGGCTAAAATACATAAATATAGTAGAGCCTGCTGAGTGAAAATGTATTGAAATGATGCAGATTCATGAACCATGATCATGCAACAGGCACACTATAGCATAAATTAAATACTAACAATACTTTATGTACATTAAATCAAACGATTACAGTGAATTTTTGTCATCAGTATTTATCATACAGACCATTTTAAATCCATGTAGTTAGTAGCACCAAGAAATATAATGAAGACATTATTACCAGAGGAGGGGCCAGGTCTTGATTGTCAGCTTAAGAGTCATCATACCTGACCTGTTTCTGATCCGACCATGTTTTCTTTTTCAGTGAGAACGAGTAATAAAACATGGTATATGATTTAGATGCATTTCATGTAGTTTGGCTCACAGACACGTCACGTCAGTGACATCAAAGTTGGATCAAATGCGACACGGTCGTTCAGACTGAAGACGTTCTGAAGATCAGATTCATATCCGATCTTGTCTGGGGAGAAAAGATCGTAATTGGGCTGCTCAATTATGATCTTGTGAAGAAAAAAAAATTGGACATGGCTCACATTTGCTTGATGTGTGAACGTAGCCTAATATATGGCAAGACTTGAAAAGTAATATTTTACTTTCCAAGTCTTGCCTGACTGAGCATGAGTTGTTCTGCAAAGAAGATCAAGCAAAAATCTTTGTCTATAGATTAATTTAGCTGGTGGAGTTTATGATTGCAATGTCAACTGACAAAATAATTTTTCCTTCTGATGAGGTTTAGTTTGCTAAAGTGTCATTTTGCCTACAACATATCTGTTTGGTGTGGTACCTATGTGTTACAATCTGTATCTTAGACCCAAAAGAAAGGAATAAATACACAAAAAAATTACAAAAAGTGTAATTTAGAAGTTTGTTTGTTGTTGTTGTCCTTCATTTCGTCGTGAGGGTTCCAGCCACTCAGAGAAGGCAGCATTTGCTCTCCTTTTTTTCTTTTTTTTTTTTTTTTAGGAAGAACGGACTGTTTCTGTTTTCCCAGGCTGGACAGTGATAGCAGCATGATGCGCGTGTCTCCACGGACCGAGCTGGGTTCCGCTTGCCGCGTGCACATTACTGAGAGCTGTCAGAACTGTCGAGCTGAGGTCAGTCAGCAGGAAGAAGCCACACGTGTGGGCCCTGTCCCCTTTACCAAACAGAGCCGCGGTAGTCGCATTGATTTGAAGGGGAATGAGTGCTGACACATCCTGTCCGCGCGGAGAGAGACACGCGGCTCCCGCTCTGCCTCACAGCGCGAGGCCAGCTGAGGAGCGCGCGGACTGATGCGTCTCCAGGGCCGGGGCGCTTCATTTCCGCTCTGAGACCTGCCCTGTAGCAGCCGCCGCAGCATCTGGACCACAGCTGGTCATGTCTCTGCTGAAACAGCGGGGGAGAGAGCTCGAGCGCTTCGACGGTCTGTCGCTCATCTACTGGTACGTGAGAACAAGTAGCCGCGTTCGCTCCCAGTTAAAATCTGACCATGTTGGTAGAGTTTTGTTGATGTGTTTATTGGTTTAACAGTTGGTTGTGTGAACTCAGGGGCCTGGTGACCCCCAGACCAGCAGGTGGCCCTGAGCAGTCGAAGTTCATGAAAAACTGTGGAGCATAATAGTGTATGTTCCACAAATCCCAGAGTCAGTTTTAAATCTGTAATTCACTCAGGGTCTGATAATTCTAAGTATGTTAGATTTGTATCTAGAGCTCCTTAAAAACTGTCCCCCCCACACCCCCACCTCATAAAGCTCATTTATGAAGTGTTCACAAGCCGTGAATCAGATGTAATTCTGAACTTGAGAGCTTTTTACACAAAATAATCTGCCAGATTATGTTTAAAGAAGAAAACAAAGATAAAAACATATGCATTTCAGCTTCAGTCTTACTATAACTTCGAATGACAAAGGTAAAAGTAGTACTATTACGACTTATTTACTGATGCTGAATTTCGGGTTTCTTGGTAAACTTATCTACCATTTTTTGATATTTACTTATTCTATTGTCTTTTTATAATTACCCTGACACTTAAAAACTATATGTGGTGCAGTAGTTTAAAATCTGAAAGGAAATGAATTGGGATATCTTGGTTTATTCATCCGTCCAAATTAATACAATTTGTAGATTGTATCTACAAATTGTAGAGTGAAGATGATTAATTTTGGTGTGTTTAACGGAAACTTTTCCAGGGTTTGACCTGTCAAATATGATCTACGGCTGCTTAATAGATGCACCATTAGCTAAAAATAGATATAATTAGGATTAACAACAGACTTTGCATGTCAGTTGAGGTAAACAGAAATAAGAATGAAACTCAAAATGTTTAATTCAGCAGCATTTTCAATTTACAATGGAAAGTGGATACATTAGACTGATGAAAACCAAGTTGAGGCTTGTTACATCTGAAGGCCACATCACATTTCATACAATCAAATGAGAGACATTCCCTAATAAAGTCAGTTAAATCAAATCAAATGTGATTGATGGTGGAGGTAGGGCAGATTGGAGAGCTCGGTTTGTGCTTGTGTTTTGTCCCGCGGGGCGTCCGTCAGCTGAATGTAGGTGCTGAGTGGACAGTTGAAGCTGGGTCAGCCAGGGGTGCTTAAAGGCAAGCTGGAGGGACGGGGCAACATTGCTGAGCGACCCCCATCCCCGTGTGACTCCCCGTCATTTTCCAGCGTTCTCTCCGCCCTGCAAGCAGAAGCCGACGCTAACGCCACACTCATGATTCTCACCTCCAAGAAGTTACCCGAGCTCTGGGACTACTTTCTGATTTATGTCACAGGCGCCCTAGAGTTTAATCCGGATTGCAAAGACATAGACCTGGGACTGTTTCCTCTCAGGATGAATCCCACCATAAAACCATGGTAGGTGTGATCAGAGAAAAGGTAATCTTCAAGCTGTTGTCGTGATGGGTGTTCCTGCTTGACTGTGTCTATGTTAAGTCTGATCTTAGATAATTTATAGCATGGTATGATAATGTGAGCTATCAGCAATGATGTCATGAAGAGGAGTTGTGTACGTCAGGTGAGTGTGCATGCTTTTCAGAACTGAAAAGTGACTCGCTTTGTGAGGAGGGTCATGGAAGAGACTAGTCAAATAATTGGTAGAAGGGAAATTATTATATCATATGCTGTTGACATGCAACATACAATATGTTGTATTTCTATGTGTACAATATTCCAGACTCGTTTCATCCCATTTCAGTAGATCCTTACAGTTATTAAGGCCCTGTTTTCACATGATGAAAATGTTTTGTTGTGTTTGTACTGTACATTTACACAAAAATAGCAAATGTTTTCTCTGACAATGTGTAAATAGTAAGCACCTTGTCTGATTTGTTTTTTATAAGCAATATTAGTTCACATAGCTTTTTAGCTTAAATATATTAAGAAAAGCAATAAAATTTAGTTGTGATTGAAATTGGTTTCGCAAAAACCTATCGAAAGGTTTTTGTGATGTGCAAATTCTTGTCAACGTCAATTGAACCTTTTCTACTGATCATCCTGAAAACGTTTTTTTTTCTTCTTTCAGCTTAAATTGAGTGCAGCTGTATTAAGGTCAGTTGATTGGACTTGATTTGGAAAGGCACACACCTGTCTATATACAACTGACAGTGTAGGTCAGAGGTCAAACACTACGCATACAATCTAAGGAATTATTTGTAGAGCTCAGACAAAGGACTGTCTTGAGGAACTAATCTGTTGAAGAGCCCAACATGATCGTGAACCAAACCAAATGGTTCTGTTTCAGAGAGGGAAAAATCACTAAAAGACTCAAAACCCTCTACATGTCCATGTTGGAATCAGCATTTTTATATTTAAAAAAAGAACGGCAATAATTGTGTGACTCAGAACCCCACACACAGATTTATGCTTGAATAATGCAACAAAAAAGAGGACTTATTCATCATGAGAAATTCATGCTGAATTTTTTACAACATTGTTCAAACCACATTAAAATTACATTAGTTAGTTATTTGGACTTTTTAAAATAGTTTTTCAGTTCTGTCCTTGGGATCACCTTGACTATGAATTTGACCGTAGGCTGTGACAGTGGTGGCAGGTGGGACTTGATGCATGTTGACACATTATTTACTTGAATCCTGTCCTGTGTAATTTAGGCCTCTGGTGGCAACTAACATCACTTTAGTCCTGCTGTGACAGAGGAAAGCAACATGCTCTCATTAAGTCACCTGGCCTTAGCATCTTACACCTCTTTGACTGGGACCCACTATTTATTTGTGTTTTATTTATGCAGGAACATGTTCGAAATGCAGGAGATGCACATCACCCTCAGTCTGCAGAGGGAAAATCAGTTCATCAGAAAAACAGGCAACAATCCATGTTGCCACTACAGCTGCTTGGTATGCAGTCCAGCTGAACGCTTTGCCTGGGACTGAGAAAGGCCCCCCTTCCACAGCATTCTGTAGTCAGAAGAAAACTATTTACCATTTTAAAATATGACAAGGGTCTGAAATTTGCATTGTAGATAGGAAATAGGTAGTGAGAAGCTCAGAAATCTGAGATAAAGCTCAAAACTTCAGTTGTTTTTTTTGTTTGCCTTGCAAATTTTCAGTTTTGTCAGGAATTGTCTTGTTTGTTCTAGAATTTTTTTTTGGTAGAAATGTACACCTTTTTTTTCCATCTACAATGACGCTAGTACACCATCGTAAAAATTCACTGTGTGTATTGTGCATCGGAGGTGGGACCAAGTCAGTATTTTAAAATTGCACCTCTGTATTGCACAGTTCAGTTAACTTAGCTGCATACTTTAAACTATAATTTTCCAGAATTTCCAGAAACTCTCCTTCCTGAGTTCTGGTACAGAAACCCACTTTCTGATACGGACCCCTGCTCTCTACCGGCCTGGGAAAGCAGTAGAGGAAGTCAGGCTTTCCTCTGCCTGGCTAAAGTCACAACAAGAAGATGGCTCAACCCTGAACTTCCCACCCATACCCAGTGGATGGATGTATTGCAGAAAATATTTTTGATGGAAAGAATGACCTTTATTCTAATACTGAAAAACTTTGAATTTAAAGAAAAATCAAGCAAGTGGATAACATAAAGTATTTGTAAACATTTTGTATCCATGTTTTCGAGACCAATACATAAACATATACAAGATTCTTATGGATTGGTCTCTATTGCCACCTGGCTTGGCAGTCCCCCAAAAATATTAAAATGTTTGGCACCATGTCTCCCACATCTTCAGCAAGTGTCCCCAGTTCCCTGATATCTACCACTAATGCCAGGTACCTTACTATAGAAGAATAAATTAACAAATACTTAGCACATAGATAACAATTGTAGGAATTAATTCCTAAAAAAAACCTTAAGAAGAAGAATTCTGGTTAAAATGCACCAGAATTCATTCTCACCAGACATTCAAAATTTAATATTAAAAGCTACAGTTCCAGGGCTTCTCCTTAACATGCACTCACATTTTCTAAGTCCAAGTACCCCTAGAGCAGTCAGACCTTCACAAAGCTAAAGGAACTCAAGAAACTGTTCACCTCTGCACCTGTCCTCTAGTCACCACATCCTTCTTGTTGCTTCATCGTGGAAGTTGACACTTCTGACTCTGGTGTCTATGCCATCCTAAATCTAAAGGTAATAAGAAGATTCGCCCATGTGACTTTTCTAAAAGCTTGTTTATGGCTGAACAGAACTTTGACATGGGGAATGGGGAACTCTTGTTGGTCAAGCTGGCTAAATAACCTTTAATCATATGGACTGACCACAAAAAGCAAGTCAAGTTTACTTGTATAGGAAACTCCGACAACAAGGAAGTTCAAATTACTTAGTGCAAAGAACATCTAATATCTTCACTCTTTCAAGAGATTAAATCCCAGGCAGGTCAGGTGGGCATTATTATCTCTCTCCAACAGACCCAGGACTAAAAACACTAAATATGACACCCCCTCCAGAAGTCACAATAGACCTGAAGAGGGCCAGGCCCAGGCAAAGGAGGATTAAATCCTTTCTCAGTCAGTTTGACTGGCAGTTACCAATCTCAAATTGGAAAGTTGGATTAAGGAGGCCTACTGACAGCACCCCATTCCAGGATTGTGCCAACAGTCTCCTCTATGTCTCGAAGCACCTAGTAACAGAGATACTCACATTTTACCATAGTTCATGTCATTCAGGAGTGATCAATACTCTATCAGTTGTCCAGGCCCATTTCTGGTGGAAGATCCTTCACTGAGACAACAAGGAATTCATCTCACCATGATGCATATGCTGTCAAGCTAAATTCTCCGATCGACCACAGATGTACTCCTGTGACCATCCCGTGCTGCCCTTGGTCCTATGTATCTATGGATTTCCTCACTGATCTACCCTCTTCCACCAGCTACACTCTGTTATTCAACATTGTTGACTGTTTCTAAAAGATGACTCATTTGGTCCGACTCATCAAATTACTCTGCTCTAAAGAATTGGGAGAGATGCTTTCTCAAGAGATTTCTTCCCATTGTATCTGACAGGGGCTCACAGTTCATCTCCCATTTCTGGAGGGAGTTCTGCAAACATCTTGGATCCAAGTGAGTCTCTCCTCTGGATTTTATCCACAAGCTGATGGACTGACCAAATGACTCAACAAGGAGGTCGAGACCAATTTGATATGTAAACAGGACCTCACTAAATAGTTGCAGAACTTACTCTGGGTATAGCTTGTCCTCAGTTCTCTTCCCACCAGTGCCACAAGTCAGTTGCTAATTCTTCATAATTTATCAGAATCATTCCCCAGTTTTCTCCTTTCAAGAAGGATCAGCTAAAGTACCATCTATTCCCACAGCTGCACTAAGATGCCAGAGGTTATGGCAATGAGCACATAGGGCTTTTGTTAAGACTTCTTCTGTCTGTTCTGGAGTTTCCACCAGCACCAGCAAACCAGGAAGGGCAGAGAGAATGGTTGTCTAGAAAGGATCTTCCTCCTCATGTTAACTCCCACAAGCTGGTCCCCTCTCTTCATTGGTCCTTTTCCCATCTCCAAGGCGGTTAATATTGGATCAGTTTGCCTATGTCTTCCTAGGACTCTGGAGGTATGTCCCACCTTCTAATAGTCCCTGATCAAACCTGTTTCCACAACATGTCTTATGCAGTTCTCCAGATACCCTCCACCTGCCCGGTACATCACCAGCAGGAATTTCTACTCTTATCAGGCGTCTCCTCCAGTCCAGAAGATGTAGCATTCTTAGGTTCCTTCCCAGCACATCATGGACAAATCTCAGATTTTTCAGTTTCATCATAACTATCCTCAGCAACTGGGCAGTTACAGTAAGAGTCAGAGCAAACTCTTAACTGCTGAGGAGGCTGAGGTCTTTTGGAGTGTAAGGGGCGCTACTGAAGAACATCTTTGACTCTTTCATAGACCCCAGATTGTTTGGATGATGGAAGACCTCTTTCTATTTTATTTGGGTACCCCTGCTCTAGCTTGTTACTGAGGTCTCCCACTGCCTCTGCAATTAGTCGCAATGTCAGAAGCTGCTTTCATCATGTCTTTTCTACAGGGGTGTGGTATTTAAATAAAGAATTAAGAGCATTTCTTTATTTTGTCTCTCCTACACTCATTGTACTGGCTAGGCATCAAAACCTCAAACCTAAAAAAGTCCCTGCTTTTCTCAACCCTTAATGTTCACATGCTTTTATTTTAATTTGAGCTCTACCCTTTGTCAGCGTTTTCTCCCCCTGCACTTGTCTTCATTTATTTATTTATTTGCAGACTCTTGACAAGACAATCGGATTGTGGCCCATCCTTTTTTGTCAGAAAAAGTCAATATGCAGTAATGACATTCCAGTTTCCCCATTATCGCCCACTCTCTTCTCCATTCCCTCTGGTGACTATTGATTTGTGAAGAAGGACTTCACTAATCAATAATCTGAATCTCTACTGATTTTCTCTTCACAGAAGATGTGGATTGTGAGGCATATTGCTGACTGGTTTTGTCTCAAGGGAAGTATTCTTGTTGCTGATGTTTTATTTGTCCTCCTTACTACCCTTGATATTTCCTTACAAAGCTGACTGCAGTGTTAGTTCTGTGTAGGAGTCAGAGGTATCCTACTCTTATTCATTTATTAATCTTAAATTAGCACTTGTAATTCAGATTCAAAGTTATTCTGCTCTTTGGACTCCAAAAAATGAATGTAATCTTGTTTGAGTTGCACATAAAAAAAGAAACTTGATAGCAAGGTGCTGATGAACAAAATGCTTGATAGTGAGCAAAGCGTTTTCCTCTAGAGGTCAGCCTTGCAGCGGAAAAAAACTCAGACACAGATCAGTGTTTTTTTTTGTTTTTTTTTACTCTTTGTATTGTGCTGGATTCTGCAAAACACGCATGAAAGAACCAGATTTCAAACTTTGTGTGTGCAGTCGCACGCGTCCATGTGTGTCACTTTATGATTGGGTCTGAGCCTGTTTGATTTCTCCGTGTGGACTGGGTAATCCCGTAATCTGATAATGACACACTGTGCAGATTTAGTGATTAAAGTTGGGAGGCAAATGGTTGTTGCTATGGCTTCCAAATAAAGGAAGATGTGACTAAATCTGTGTGTGTATGAGGACAATGTGTTTGCAGTTTTAGAGAAACGAGGGATGTGAAATGTGTGTGATTTATCAGACTGATTTTTTTTTAAACAAAGATAATTAGAAAATGTTTACATCTTGTATTGTAGGTTATAGCACACAGTGCATTAGCAGTTAGACCATTTCTTCTTTGCAGGATTTGGTGCAATGTTTTTATGGTAATAATGATGCAATTATTTATCTCTTTAGGCTAACTGTTGCTGATGTAAGTGTTGGAAATAAACTAATTTGTCATATTTTTACATGTTGCAATGGAACGGGTCATTTTGTTAGAAGTAGAGATATAGACAAGCCATCAGCTGCCCCACTGCTACCTGGGAACTTGTACATATTGTGGATTTAAGAGTCTTTATAGAAAGAAATACTTTTGCACATTGTTTAAAAAATATCATACATAGACAGAGGATTGGTTTCAGTTTCCATCTACATAAACCCACAAATCTCCCCCTTATTCTTGTTTTAAACATAACAAACCCACAGGGGGCAGTGTGGCGCAAAGCTAAAGCCTATGTCAGCCAATCAACCACTACTTCCTGTTAGGAATTAAACATGGTGCCAGTAGGTTAATTTGTGTCAACATATATACTTTTAAATCATGTTTCATACTATAAAGTTATTAAAACACAAGACTGTTGACTGAGAATCATG